>KN889564.1:12886-27688 GCA_000934455.1 Apostichopus parvimensis | reverse complement strand
AAAACTGTTTTTGCCTCGGCCCCACCCTATCCGACCCCATCTGTAGTAGTGCGTAGTAATGTTTAATTGACTGCACTGGTCTAAGTTAGTAATTGCAAGTTAATTGTAATAGTTTCCGCATTTTGTGAGGCATTAGAATAAAATCTCCCAGAGAAAAAACTTTGTGTATGTAGTTGCGTTTCTTGTTAACTTTATATGAAACCACAACAGTAAATCTGGTTGCGAAGTTCATGATTACCCAAGTTAATAATCACGTAAGGATGATTTTGCGATTAAACAATTACCGGTTCAGAGTGCTCTCTCGCCTGCCACTAAATATTAAACATGGACAAATTTAAGGGATAATATTCAAGATATCAGATTAAAATAACTTACCCTTTCAATACACACACTCTTAATGCACGTTCCAGAATAATATTAACAGCTCTACTTAGTACACTGGAATTTCTTGAATTAAAACTTTTGTAAACGCTCGGTCAAAGAAACTGCGAAGAAAGTTATGATAATGCGGAGTTCGTATGTCTCTTGACTCGATGTTTCGGTAGAGGGTTTGGTATAACTATATGTGTATACATAAATCATGTATATATGGTGGGTTTTGTCGAGATGCATGTTAAAGGTTTTGCTTGTTGCTGATAAGAGCACACCCATCCATATAATATCCTCACATCATAAGCCCTGCAGAAAACTTCTAATTATGTTATTTTTTGGACTTCAACATATCATTTTCACACTTCTCAAACCATTTTTAAAATATATCAGATAATTATTAACAGAACTTTTAGAAGTATATGACGACATTCATCGCAAGAAGTGGAACAAGAAACTAATCAAAATAACAGTATAAACGTTATTAAGAAATAGAAACGACACAGACTTGTAGGAACTTTACGTTTTCGGGAAGGTCAGAGACGAATGGAGTAGTGTATAAAGGTGATGTTATGCGCCTGTTGTCTTTGAAGCGTACTCTCTAGAAACAAAAGATGAGACGTCAAGTGATGCATTCTGAGGCATATTTAGACGACAAAGTATGTTACAATAATGTGATATTACAAGGTTGTCCAAGAAAATACTTTACATCAAAGGAGGTATCATACTTCACGGACTGAATGTAAAAACTGATCCCTTCCCTTCCCAATTGAACCTTCCCCTGACTGACGACCCCCACCTCCATCCATATGATTTCGATTTTATTTCAAGCAATCAACCGTAACAATAAAGCATTACAAAGAGCTAATGTTTCAACATAACCTTGAGAACATACCGACTCTAGATATTGTGCTTCACACATGATAGAAGTTGACAATGTCGCAGAACAGAACAGGTTGGGTGTCGTCAGCATAAAAAAATCGTTGCAATCTTATCACTTGACGATGAAGGTCGTTAATATAATAATAAATAGAAGAGCTGAGGACCAAAACTTGACCAATGAAGTACTCTACAGACAACATTATCAAGATCTGAGGTTTGGTTATTGGCCACAACATACCGATTACGATTGATGAGGTCATTTTTGAACCAAAAGGAAGCCCTCTTTGCACCGTATCTGTCGAGCTCGGAAATTAAAACACTATGATCCAGGGTGTCAGAAGCTTTAGATACGGATCAAGGAAAGTGACCTGGACGAAATAGGCTTTTTCGAAAGCGGATGAAAGAGTACGTGTTACGTCGAGGTGCTATACAAAGGACATTGGAGAACAGTTTGAGATGGTTCCTGGAAAATAAATGATGCTGGCTTGGTTTGCAGGCAGCTTACTTTGCTATCCTTCATTTCTTTTCTGCAAATAGGCTTCATTATAATAAAGCTGAGCTAAATACTATATGAAGAAAAGAAAACGTTTTTGGGTAGGTGGGTTAACACATTTCTCAGTCTTTTCATCAATTTGATCACAGTGATAAGGTGCATGATTGATTTATCTGTCATGTTTTTTGAAAGTCTATAAGCTGTGTAAGGATGACAATTTAAGTGTCATTGTGTAAGCTATATTGACAACCGCCTACAGTAACATTTATATGTTAAAGGTATTACAATGTTGTTACATTGTTTTGCTGGAGCATCGGTGAATGAGAATGGAATCACACATGACTCTGCGATGATACCAAGAAAGGCAATATACACATGCACAAAATCAATGTTTTTGTGTGACTACAGCCAAGTTGAATTCTTAAGATACTACTCTCCACAAACAAGAACTGATTTTTCATCTCTAAAGAGACGGTACATCAGACTGTTGATATCATGGTCTTTTAGTTAATATAGGTTTCCCTTGTACGTTCAAAATACAACACATGTGGTTTCAATACGGTTATCGATGTCAACAGTTGTATTCCTGTTGCCATTTTATCCTATAGCATGTTTCATGTTTAAAAAAATAAGAAAGGCCTTTCATCGTTGTCTATGACCAATATATAAACCTGCGAATGAATCTGAACTACTGTTCCTGTGTTTGATGATAACCATTGACCTACTCTTGGAATCAGTTTATTTGTATAGATGTTATCGGTGATACAACGGAAGGAAGTATGAATGACAACCTACCTCTTGGCAAGTTATTATTTCTAACATACGCTGTCTGCTCTGACACAATCGCATGAACATTTCAATGCACCAGTCTTCAATAGCTTCTAGTTTACTGCATCTTAGTCCTAAGTCTTAGGGAAGAAAATGTTTCTCATCCTCCTTTGCATGTTCCAGTTGCTTACTGGTCTTTCAGGTGAGTTTTTGTCTCTTAAAGTCTCAATGTGTGTTTGCCAAGTTGTAACTTTGATCTTTCCAGCTTACTGCCCTAAAAGCTTAGTAAAAATAACACCGTTCTATGCAATTTTCATATTAATAATCATTATTTTTATTGAGTTATCTGTCGTTCAACATTTTGAGCTGAATAAAATTAGCCAGATCTGTTAACGAGGTCCGTAGATTCTACAAACTTCACTCACAATTTGCAAGCCCCGCCCAACAGATCATGCGGAAATCATATATTTCTGTTTTGTTAACGACCGTTAGGCATAGGACTTACGAGTGGACGATAATAATATAGATAGGTTACATTTGTGTCATTAACATGCTGATATGGGCGGTCCAGCAATTAAACCTACCTGGTCAGAGTGCACTAAGAATAAGAAACATTGAATCTTCCTCGGAAGTTTGTTTTCCGAAATTCATCAGCAAACACGTATTGAGACTTTAATAATTGAATAGTGAATTCGCATTAAGAAACGGTCATAAACTTGTTGTAGATTATGGTTGTCGGGTAAATCAAAACATATTAAGGTATCAAATTAAGGATAACATGTCGCATTTGCATAATATTTATACCTTTTGTATTTATTTTACATAAAAAATATGTGACATTAGTTTTGAAGATATATGCGAGCATATTTGTTCAAGACTAACGCTGATTCTTTCTTATCCTCGGTATGCACCTATCAGAGTCTGAATAACTAATAATGTCACTCACCGTAGTTATGTCATATTCATATGCTGTATTTGAAACATTGCATTGTTCACCTTTTGTAATACATGGATTTGTTTTAATATTTTAATATAAATTGCGTATGAAATAGTAGCATTTTTAAAATTTGCAATAATTGGAAGGTATTTGCAACCACGTTATAACATGATGATGATATAAATGCTGATATTACAATTTGACCTCTCTTTTAAATTGTCGTTGTTTACGTTTGGCTTTCCATTGTACCATACACTTCGGATTCCCACACTTTGATAGTGACATGGTTTGGACGATTCCTACATGTGATAACTTACAGTAGTAAACTTCTCTTCACTGAGACGGAATTACACAATAACTGAGTGTCTAGAAAACAGATACGTTGGTCTATAAATAATATTAGTAAATAATGTGACGGTTTTAACAGCGGAAAATGTCTTTGTATTTCTTATCTTAAACCACTTTCTCGTTCAAAATTTGACACTTGAACTTGATAAAGATGAGGTCTAACCAATGCTACCTGCGTATCGCCTCGTGTGCAACATTACAAGTTCATTCTTTAATATTTTCCACGGAAAGGTTACGTGTTCTACTTATGTCATCGCCATATTCATCTATCGTAATTTTACAAGTGATTTTAAGATATAAACTCAGTCTGCTAAAGTAAGCTTGCAAATATTTAAGACTTATCAACAACAATAACTATACCATTAGCAACAAATGCATGTATAAACACATTAGTTAAAATTGTCTTTAGCTAAAAAATACTGACTAATCTACATATGTGAATAATCAACAACTGGAAAAAAAGCAACAGCAACTATACAATATTCAGTATCGGTAGAATCAGTAATTTCCTTTACACCGAAGTTAGACAAGGCCATAGAGTTGATTGTTTCTTCAGATTTGTTATTAAGAGTAAGATTGGCCAAGTTACCGCTAGTGTTATAGGTCAAAGTGGTACATTTTAAAAGGAAGGAAGGAAGCAATTTTAGAAAGAGAGGATGCCATGAAATAAAAATAGCCAAGGTACCAATATGTCTTCATATTGTTTAAGAATGATGATAAAAAATAAGTTTCCTGTTCTAAACTCTGCTAGACGATGTGAAAATATAAACCGCTTGCTTTATGTACTATATTACTACCACAATAAACACATACAATCTTAAGCTATATGTGTCTGGTTGAGATGGATGCGGTCATCAGGTATTATACGCTATTATTGACAATGTTAGACATTTGCCAATGCCGTAAATTACTATTTCGCTCCAATTTCAGGTACAAAATGGTGCATAGAATTAATAAAGAATATTACTGCTCATTCCATTAATACGATGGATTCGATGTATATCTGCAAACAAAAACAAGAAGGCAATACACGGAAATGCTGATTACATCCCTTGCAACATTCAGACAACACTTTTAAGTTATTCAATTTGGAGATTACTAAAATTACTAAAATGGCCTTTGACTGTTGACATGGGATTATAAGGAAGACCCTATATGCACTAATCATTCTACAACCTTATACAAAAAGACAATCCACGGAGTTGCAGTTCTCATCCCAAGATTTGAATATAATTATGAACAGTATGATGTCATCATTCTGGAGGTACGTCGATCATCATACACCAAGCAAGTTTGAAGTATAAGAAGATTGACCACTCTGACCTCATGACTTTTGATATTTTAGGTTAATTAATACACTCTACATATTCATTCCAACAATATGCATTCAAATACTCATTACACGTATAATATACGTATATATACGTATAATATTTTCAAGTATTTTGTTATGGTCTTTCATGATAGCCAAAAGTCTTTTTATTAAACTTAAATTTCTAGCAATTTGTTAAGCAATCAACTTCAGCCACACGTTCATAACTGTACCAGTAATAAATCTTTTTGTGGCTTTTTCAGCCATTGTGGGAAGCGCAAATTGCCAAGTTTGACCCTCTTCTTCTAGTGGCCATTTGACCTTTGGCATTTTTACATTAATTAATGCAGTGTAAACTTCAAGGTATGGGATTCGTCGACCTTTTTAACATTTTATATGGCGCGTAATAGCCAAATGCTGTTTTTTATTGATCTTTGACTTCTAATCTCTCACCTTCACCTTGTAATAGCTCGCGACAACTGTTTCGTTAAATGTTGGCAACGTTTCACCTTCTTTGATCATATGAGCCTTGCGTTAAACATTCAGAAATGTCTGATATTCCACATAGTTTGATGGTTTCGAACAAGTTTTGGTACGCGGGCAAAGAATAGCAATACTGCAATTGGCTAGTTAAGCTTTGAGCTTTGATCATATGACGTCACACGAGACGCAGGCACTACATACAATGCCCAGACACATATTCACAAAGTAAATCCATCGGCTCCGCGGTTCAGAAAGAATTCGGAGTCTATTTATGAAAGATTTTAGGAGAGAAAATTAATTATATGTATGAACATTGAAGATATTGCAGACGTTTTATTCATCAGTGCACAGCAAAAATGTTAGACATTGTACAAAAGACACGCAAATCGAAAAAAAACCCAACGATGCCAATGATAGAGTTAATGGCGACACAAGTTCTTGTCTACTGAAATATAAAGATATGGTGTGATATTTTAAACCAGAACTACGGATGTTACATGGAACAAGGAAGGAAGATTGGATCGAGTCTCTACTTTGAACGACAACATTTGATGGAGGGTGAGAGATTTCCTGTATAGCCTAGTATCTAGGCCAAATAAGCAAGGTTTTTTTTCGAATCTTACATACAGGAGTCGCGTTTGGTCAAGTATATTCAGACGATGTTATCCTTCGCTGCGGTGCATCAACCTTTCAAGTTGATATTCCTGTCACAATGATCAATGACCCTTCTGACCCGACACAACTTTTTCTGAGCGAAGATGAATCTGATTCGCGAGGTTGTATGGGGACCATTAATAGAGAGTCACCCAACTACATATCAATAAACAGCTCACTTACAGGCTGTGGCACTGAATTTTCAGTAAGTATGAAGATTGAATCGATATACATTGGACAATTTTAGAGGCTTAAAACTTTATGGTAAGCAGGGATTCTTGGGTAAAAACGTGGTATTTAACTGTTATATCATGAAAATATCCGTTTTAAGAAAGCGATGCAAACTTGTTATGTTGGTTTCTGCGTGTGAGGATTGGTTAAGGAATGCCGGTTGTGTTAAGACTGTTACATCAACAAATATTCGATTAGTTTGATCAATCAATACAGTGTGATGACTATCAAACTAGCATGATTAAGTTGGCATGAAAACTAAATGATTTGGGTCAAATTTTACTTCAGTAAATGTTCGAAGACGAGGTGAGTATTTGCAGGCAAATGCAATTCTAGTGGAACGAATCATCACCGAGAGAACTCTCTTAAGTTGAATGAACGGTGAATGAGTGTAGGTGAGTATGATCACTGAGTATATTGTTAAAGGGAGGTGTGCAATATACATGAAGCGATATGGGGTTGGTTCTTAAATATCATGATACCTTGCTTTCATCCGAATAGAAAACAATAATACCTGCCTGCTCCTTAAAAGCCGACTTTGTATCATAGTTATAATATACTGATTGACATTTTCTCTTAAATTCCCCCCTTTTCTTTTTTTTGTGTGGAAAATTACAGAAAAATCAAACAGCTGCTTTCTACCGGAACACCGTCAAAAACAAAGGGCAGTCGAATATGATTGTGTACCAAAGTATTGAAATTCCGATTATTTGTCAATATGATCGTTCTGAGTTGCTCTCATCGCAGTTCAAGACGTTTACAACAGTCATCCGGAAGCATGGGCGAGGGTCTTTTGTTTTCGATTTTGGAGTTTACAGTGACATTTCGTACGCAACCAGACTTCGTACGGACCCTGTAGAGCCTGTGATGCTTGGTTCGAAGTTATATTTCAGGGCAGAGCTTAAACAGGCTGCAGCAAACTTAAAAATATATCTCCGAAGCTGCAGAGCGACTCCTACATCATCATATGATGGTCGAAACTTCCAATTTATTCGTAATGGGTAAACACTCGTCTATTCTTTGATAAATCTTTTGTTTAATAAAATAATAGAATATTTTATCGATCGTGTAATATTTTCCTTTTCATTCCAAATTATTATGATTTTACATGTGAAACTTCTCAACTTAGAAAGGTTTGATAATATCGCTAAAACCTTGAGAGTGCAACAACACCCGTACTGGTTCTTGTAAACAATGAAACCGAAAGCTAAAAATGGTAACAAACTCTTATAGCTTCTATACTTATATGAACTCTATTAGTTAAAAGAATTGTCGGGTAGCCCTTAGAAGTTACGATAAACAATTTTCCATACATGTTTTCAAAGTATAAGAACGTTAATATTGCGTTTGGCAGAGAAACGATTTTATTTCAAAAGTATTTTGACCAGTAGCGAACGTGACGTCATATGGGCAAATGCAGATTGCGACATAACCCATGATGCATACAGTTCCTACAGTAGTCACAACAAAAACCGCGTTTGAATACAAATTAAGTTCTTCCTTAATTTTCGGTGAAATTCCTTATAAATTTGATATTTTTAAAAAAATCGTTAAGCCGTTATATATGTAGTGCAAAGGTGATTTCGTGGTCTTTGTGTAGCACAAGATAAGTTTGAACAGCAGACTCTTCGTTGTTTACATTGCGCTGTCCAGCTCCAATGCGAAGAATGTTCGCACGGAGGCTACTGTAAAGTTTCCAATCGGACAGTTCTACGAAGCCTAAGCTTCTGGTACTACATTCTGCTCTGACATCGATTCCGCCTTGTTTCACTTTCGATGTTGCAAATACTTTTCAAGTATTAAAGAAGCTTCATTTTACTGTAAAGTTGATCCGTGAATTTTATTTCAGCGATTTCGAAGAACGGTTTTTGAACTGTAGTTTAAGTGTGAGAGTGTTTGATGTGAACGTACCAACTGGGCATGGTAGAATGTATACGTACGTTCGCGGTGTGTACGTAATATATAGAAGGCAATCACCTACTTGCGAGAGTATATCGTTGCGGAAATGGGAGTGCTAACTTCAAGTCGCTCGTTTTGCCTATTTGCCTGCACTACGTCATTCACCAAATTAAACAAACGGTGCTTTTGGTGGGAAACTGGTGAATTTGAAAACCATATTTCTACAAGGAGAAAACGCCGAATTTTCACATGGTTAGAAAGAGAAAATTAAGAACTATGAGAAAATGTATCAAAATCTTCCCACCAGACAATTCCTTTAAGCA
The DNA here is from genome assembly GCA_000934455.1 of Apostichopus parvimensis. Taxonomy (NCBI): domain Eukaryota; kingdom Metazoa; phylum Echinodermata; class Holothuroidea; order Aspidochirotida; family Stichopodidae; genus Apostichopus; species Apostichopus parvimensis. The sequence continues at coordinate 18,989 of KN889564.1, read as the reverse complement.
AATAGTTTCATGGTTTATCAAGGTAATGCCTTAGATAAACAATTTTTCTCTTTCGTTGGAAATAAAAACAACATTTGATATATTCTCGTGCAGTTTTTCAGCATTGCTCTAGATACAATATATATGATTGTTGGTTTCAGTTTACATTGACGATGTAAGCACATATGCCATAGGCTAATCTTGCAACCACTTGGAATGCATCACCCCTTTAGTCTTTTCCCTTTTGAGCTATGTAGAATACTGTTATTTCCAAAATGAGGACCTTCACAACTTGACGGTCTCTGCTTGCTTTACATCTCTAAAACACGTTGTTTTGGAAGTGGTATCGCACAAGAAATCATCCTTTTGAAATCTGTTAGAAGATTTCTTAGACGCTTAATTCTTCTTGATTTTGCAGGTGTGGTATCAACGATGCTGCAGTTCGAGTGTTGATTCCAAAGAGGAGGACTCAAGCTGACTTTGAGCTTACCACGTTCCGTTTCGCTAATCAACTTGGCCAAGTTTTTTCTCAGGTAATAAAGTTGAAAATGATTAGGTTAGGCCCGTCTCGCAAACCTGAGACTATATCTCCGGAGATGACTTAAGTAATACTTTCATTGCACATGAAAAAGGGCCCAGGAAGTCCGAAAGGTTCTGGAAATTATTTCATGTTTTACTCGAGATTTCATGCATTTGCCAATATTCTCTGTTTTCGTATAAGTACTTACTTTATTTACTTTGACTGTCAGGTTTGGGTTCACTGTGAAGTCGTTGTTTGTGATGAAGACTTTGAGTGTATCCGAGGTTGTGAGTTCAGTCGAAATCGTAGAGCTGCTGCCCAATCGCAAAAGGTCACAAGGGTCACCCAAGGACCTTTCATATTACCGACAGAGGACGAAGAGATTATCCAGACGCGTAAGTTTGTAAGGATTATCGTTTACCTTTGCTTACAACGACTGCTGATGTCTGCGACAAATCTCAATTTTTAATTAAGATATAGTAATTCACAAAGCACTATGTTAACGAAAAAAGTGAATTATTCTCTACAACGGTATGCGATAGTGTGTTTGAAGAAACAAATTTGCTACACTTTTGAACACTTCATGACGATTTCATTGTTAATTTGTTGTTACACTTCTCCCCCCCCCCCCTTTTTACAGGCAGTGCTGAACCATACAGAGATGAAGGAGGCATGACTCTGTCCGGTTCTGTTCTCTCAGTTATCTTCATCGTTGTCATGGTAACAATCGGCTTGGCTTTGATTGTAGTCGGGCGCGGGCTAAAACGACCGTCATCACCAGTATACACTCCTATCGATGTTAAGCCATCGTAAATGCGTTCACGAATCGCCATTTTCGAAACATTGTCTGAACTATTTTGTGTCATTGCTTTGCTTAAACAGCGAATTTTCGTTTGAGACTGTAACTCAACACACATGTGGCACACGGCCAATCCAATTTTTAGGATGCTTAAGAGTTTATACATTTTCTTTACTAACGATCTGAAAATGTTTATCATCAGGTAATAAACTAAGAGTTATTTATTAAATTTAGACCCTGTTTCCCTTTCATTCAAGGGTGATCTGACGTATACATTCTTGTTGAGTCTTCATAACAATATAAAGAGTAAAAACGTCCTGTCTGTAGCCCTACAGCCTCTCCAAGTATAAAATCCAATTGTCATTATTTCAGTTGTATTTAGTTTAATCATAATCAAAATATGAACTTTGGTGTCAAAAAAAGGTAATGATTTTGTTTCAGGGATATCGTATTTTACATATCCCACCGTATACAAGATTTAAGACTTTATACAAGATACAAGATTTTAAGATTTTATTTTTATTAAGATTGAAGACTATCTACAAGATTATAAAATAAATCACAGAGCGTAGATCACCAGATTTGTGCTTATATTTCCGTTATTCATTTCATGATTCATTTACCTTGGTGGAAATAGTACTTTAAATGTAGCTAATATTGAAGATCCGGATTAGGTTTTTATCATAACCTATGACATAGATCTTTTAAAAGGCTGAGCCGAAATCTCTATATCCCTTTCAAATTATTATATTTGTTCCTGTTATGTTCCTACGTAAAACTAAACCTTAAACTTCCTACTATAATAACCTAAAATTGCATACAGTTTGGAATTGCAACTTTGCAAGATTCAGACCAATATGACACATAGGCTATGAGCATAGCCTGCATTGCCTTTTGATATAATATTTAAAGTAGATATTTGGTTACAACGTTATTCCTTCTCCAACTTTGTCAGTTATTAGCCGTTCATATATATATAGAGAGATATATAACGACAAAGGCAAATGAATATATGTAAATGAAAACGTAAACATATATATATATATATATATGTTTACGTTTTCATTTACATATATTCATTTGCCTTTGTCGTTTACCTCCATTCCATTAACATAAAGTCTAGTCAAAGTATCTCTTTCGAGATCCGGCTTTAGGAATCACAAATGATTTTCGAGTTGGTTAGCATCATGTTTGATCTCTAGAGTAAGGCAAAATATGTCACCAAGAAGAACATAATTAGATATGACATATACTGAAAGAGAAGAGCGCTCTACCCCATTTTCATAACTTCCTGCTGTTTGTTGAGCCGCAATATCAACATGTAAGAAATTCATGTCAATGTTTAGGTGTTTTCCCCCATAAGTTACTATTTTATGCTGGTGACTTAGTCAAATACTTTTGATATACGTAAACCAAAGGTGAAGTGGTTTCTCGCAAAACAATAAATACTCTCAGCTTGTTTACCTAAATATACAAAGACAGTAAAGTCTGACATGTTGGCTGTCTGATAATGAAAGAATAATGCATAAAATATGAAGTATGCTTCACATCATAAGTTTACTCCCAAGTTCAGCAGCCTAAAATAAAATAAAAAAGTAAAAATCTTTCTCGAACAAAGTGTAGACAGTTAAATCACTCCGTTCCCTCGCTACAAAACGAAAACGAAATATTTCAGTACAAACGTATTTGGTTTCTACGAAAATGTCAGGAATATGAGGCTGGTTAAGGATAACTGGGTAATCCAGAAAAGGTTCAATAAATATCCCTGACTCGGTGACGCATGGTGAGACTGGACTAGACTCTTAAAAATCATATACCACGAAGACAGACTCACGTATATGAACACACCATGTAGTCCACTGACAGACATTTCATTGGCAAAGACAGCGCAGTCGAGAAATACACGTTAAAAGAATGTTCACATAATGCTATTTTAATTTGTCGGGCGACTTCTAACAAGCAAACCTTTGGATTATTATAAGAGAACATAATGTGCTTATTACACTAGGTATTACAAAATAATGGATACAAACTTCCACGTGAGAGGAAAATCAGAACCAAACCCTGTAACAGGAATCCGCTCGGAATGAAAAAAGAAAAAGATGAGAAGGGCACGTACGATTGGGTGAGGTGGCACGGGGGTAGAGGGGGTGTGAGTAATGCGTTGAGAGTTATCAAGATGATCCTTGAACTACCTCTCCTCTTCACACACACTCACACCAAATACACACGCCCCCTCGTTAATGATATTAACAGCTACTTGAATGCAACTCTTCATCGCCAAGGAAATATTCGTTAGTTTACATTTGTTTAATTGCTTTGCAGTTTTCTTATCATTTGCATATTCATGATCGTGTAGACCCGTATGTTGTATTCCTATTGTGTGATCAACTTGAAACAAGAACTAATTGCTCTTTAATATCATTTACTGGCATATTATTCAAGTTCAAGATTCATTTTTGATCTTCTTTACAGGACCTTGATCCATTCTGAAAGAAAATCACATAGGTTTCAATCCTGATAACGCGGATCATTTTATACTATAGAAAATTTGACGTGACATGACAAATCTCACATGAGACATCGTTCCTGTTCTTCCAAATATCGAAATCAGTTAACCTTTTTTTTTAATCAGGAAATGTTACCCTAAACAAGAATAGATACAAAATATATTTCCAACCCGATAGGATTGCCACACATCGTCATTGAAGATAAGATAAACAAGAAACCATGATATTCTGACGCACTTCATAATAAAATCTAGTATTTTGGCGATAAAATAAGACAAGTATCTTTGTGACTATATAAGTTGAACTTTACATACGGAAGTTCATCAATACATTTTTGTTGATAGCCATAGCCGTATCGTAAGTGTTACATTTAGCCTTGCTGTTTTTAAATGTTCATCGAAGCTTCCTCATTCAACAGTTACTGCCATCTTCTTTTCCTAAAACCAAACTAGAAGTTAATTCGGCTGAAAAATGCTTCTCCGCCTCTTTGTTGGTATACAGACCATTCTGAGTCTTCTGGGTGAGTTATGTTGATGTTTTCAAGCACAATCCATATTTGGCTCATTTTGTATAACGCAACAATCTAGTCCTTTCGAGGTTACTTAAGTTTCTGATTCTCTTAACGGATGATTCAGTTGGTAAGTTCCTTTTTCTTATTAGCAATTAAAGATTTCGTTCCGTATTTGTGCATATCTATGTTTAGTTGTAAAACACTTTCAAGGACAATGAACTAATTTCACGAGATGAAGAAACCAGTATTTTCTCACGATTATGAAGTCCTTTTTATTTGAAGTAACACCACAGACACGTATTCAGAAATCAAAACATATGAAACCTCAATTGCAAATCTGTAAATATGTTGATTGAAACAAAACGTATGTTGCAAAAGATTAGCCAAAGATCGTATATAATGTATTGGGACATTATTCCATTTACAGAGAGAACTACATTTTTTTTTTCAACTTGTTTAAATTTGCGATTTTAATCTTTGTCCCTAGGCTTGGATTGAAGTCGCATACCTTTTCGTTTTGTGAGTTGAATTGAACTTACAAAGCATGATAGTTAACCATTCTAAAGGCCTTCCTGTTAGAAAACGTACTCCATAAAAGCTTCAAAGCTTGAAGAACTATAGGCCGTACTCGTACTGGAGTACACTTATTTGTACTCTCAGTGTTGTATTATTACTCATAAACGTACTCGGAACATGTACTCGCGTTACTGTAAGAAAAAAAGTACTCATTACTGCGGTTCCTTACACACTCATGATTTGTTCTGTTTTCCTTTTATTGCATTTGGTTGCTTTTCGTGACAGTATTTAATACCAAAGAGAACTCCCCCTCCCCCAGTTCTTATATTGGTTGTGGAATTATGCAAGCAATGTGATGTAAGTAAAAGCGAAACAGTTGGTATCAATATGAACTTGCAAATCAATCCATCTTATTTCAGTGCATTTTTAATAACGCAGCATTTTCATGCAAATATTATTGTCGGCAGGAAAAGATCAATTTACTTAATTTTGTTGCAATCCCACTGAAAGGATGACTTTATGATACTGTCCACGAAATATACAAACTTTAGTGATAGTAATGTTTCCATAGTTAGTGCGGTTTTCAAGATATTCTGCTTTTTGAGTATGCTAAAGTTTTGGGATGCCTCTTTTATAGCTATAAGTTGATTATGACGTCGCATCCTCAGTACAGGTCATTATGTTAATGTGAAGCCATTATATTTTAAATTATAATAAATGCATAAAAAACACGAAAAACAAAACAAAATGACAACAACAACAGGGCACCCTAGGATACATAATATTCAACACCAGTCGAACGTGAACACTTTCTAATGCATCGTAAACATGTCACGTGAGGCCTCTATCAAAGTCTCATATTTTCTTTTTGATTTTTGTGTTGAATCTGAAGAACTGACCAAGAAGTATATTTAATAGTCTGCTTAGTTTAATCATGCACTTTGAATAATATGCCTCAGTTGTTTAAAGAGTCATTCCTTCAAAAATTATAGAAATGTACTAAACTTTGAATGTGAGCGGTATTTTGGTACGTTTTGCAATATATCAAAATTAATATTGAGCTTTAAGTTAAGACAAAATTTTAAAGACAACGAACGATTTTCGTGATCATTCTACGTATATATGAAGACTGTGTATGTTGTTGTTGTTTTTTAGATGGTCGGGCAACATTGGGAATCACTGCCGCTGCAACAACGCCATCGGAAGATCTTTCAACATTGTTCAACGGTATTTTTCTATTATGATATGTTAATTACATAACGTCATGT
>KN889563.1:16083-36168 GCA_000934455.1 Apostichopus parvimensis | reverse complement strand
CCTCTTTTCCCCTTTTTTCTTCTCTTTTTTTTCTCTCCTCTTTTCCTTACCCGGGGGGCGCGCGCCCCCAACGCCCCCCCCCTGGATACGCACCTGATATATATAATACAAGGCTCTGTGAGAGGTGGTCTAATTTGTCCAGCATGAATGTAAAACAAACTAAGCCAAGAGGCTTAGTGATTCCTACATTGATCCCAAATGAATGATTCTTTGACCTCAACCGTTTTCCATAGAGTTCTTGTACTCACCAAAGGTGGGGGTGGGGGGATCTACAAAGCAATGATGTTCTTTAATCTTTGACTTAAATTTGAAAACTTAAACCAAACATTGCAAAATGAAAACATGTTTGAACAGAAGCTGTATTTGATTTATCATCCCATTTAATGTACACATATGTTATCATAAAGTAAATTGTGTATGTAAATGTATAAAGCGATACCTTGCCTTGAATGCAAAAAGGAATGCAAGGAAAAAGACAAAAGAATTTATGAATTTGTTAATGATTTACAAAGGACGAAAAGTTTGTGCAAAAGATTCAATAATCGCCAAAAAGCATTTAAATTATGTTGAATTTCAATAAACATATTTGGTTGTTAGTGATAGTATTACTGTTATATTTGAATTGCAAACATGATAGTTTATGTTTCCATGAACCACCAGAGGGTGGGTTGTGATTACTGGCAGAGTTGTTGATTTTTCTAGTGATTTTCTCAACAAATGTATTGTATATACATGATTTTGCAGAAAGCTATAGATTACCATTGTGATTTATATCAAAGAGCTACAGGCAGACATTCAACATACACAACTTAATGATTCATGTACAACAATGTTCTTAACTGAGATGGAGGGGAGGAGGGGGCACCAGGGGATTGGGTCTCCCCAGTTTGGTGAAAAACCTCTGAAGTGGCCCAAGAAATGGCCATTTTCATTAATGAAAAGTACCCATATTCCAATTTTTCATTAATATGTACCGTTTTGTTGATTGAAAAAGAGCCTTTGTTGTGGAAAAAGAAGAAGGAATTAAATTACTCCCCATTTTGTTATAAAAAAACAAAAACAAACCAATCAATGGACATTGTGATACAGAATGCTGAGGGAATACACTTTTTCTTGAAGTTTCGAGGCAGAAATGTCACTTAGATTAACTCCCTCAAGAAGCTTAAACCGATACAGCTCAGAGTGGAAAAATACCTATTTTAAAAAGAGTAACTTTCATGCTTAAGAAATGAACCTCATATTTTCATATCAACATAATAACAAGATAACAGTACTGTTATTGAAAACAATGTCCATAACTTGGTATCTGCATTTGTACCTACTCCATAAAAGGAAAATAATAATAGAAATTAATTATATTAATTTCAATATTTAAAATATTAATTTTATATCTGAAAGAAGAGCAAAGCCACATTTTATGCACAGAATTTTGAAGTTATTAGTTGGAATTCACCACAGGCATCTCAACCCCAATATGTCTAAAGGTAAATTGGGAATAAAATTACCCTGTTAAATCATCATCTTTGAAGAAAGTACCTGTTTATTACATAAAAAATATCTAAAAATTACACTAGCGCACTACTTTCTATCATGTGCATCAAATAGCAGAACAGATTGACTAAACTAGAAGTTCTTGAAAGGGCTGGACACGGTCAGCACTGAGGCCATTATCCTGAAAGCCCCAGCTCTCGTAGAAAGGTCATGTAATCTGCAGAGACAAGTCCTTCAAGCCACATCAGCTCCTCTACGGGGTTCTCAACACATGGCCACAGAAAGACACTCCACGAGTTGTTTTAAGGTCTCCCAACTTAGTTTTAGCTTGCCCGTTCTAGGACATCCTCTTTATTTTGAACATCTTCATAAATTCCCTGAATTCTTTTATTTTCAGGATCAAATGGAGATTTGATGTGAATTTGAGCAGGGAATTCCTCACCCATTCTCTCAATGGTATAACTCCCATCCTTTAGGAATTTGTTGGTAACCTTTGACCCCTGTGGGTGTTTGACATAGCCATATCCAATGCTCTTTTTGATCTGGAAGCCATATTCTCCCTGCCGTAGGAATCCGACCAGTTCTCCGTTTCTCCTGATTGCCTCCAGACCGAGAAGTGGCACATGACTGTTGAAAAATAAAGTTCATGACGAGAATTAGTCCATTAACCATAGGTTGCATTTTTCAGCTCTCTTGACCTCAACTCACTGAAACTTCATCTCTCCTGCAAACAGACTGTTGAGTTTGGAAGAGTTGATTTGTTCACACCTTGCCATGTCTGCCTTGATCTGATAGTGATTTGGCTACTAGCTGTGTGATGAGTTGCATAATATACGAATATAGGCAGCTCAACTAAGGTGCGAAAAGATGGGACTGATCACTCAGCTAACCAACTGGAAAAAACCTGCTGTTTAGTACAAACGGTGGGTTTTTGGATGCAACCTATAGCTTATGGACACTTTCACGGCATGTTGAATAGAATGGATGATTTATTCATGTTTTTTGGGCTTCAAACAAATGCATACTGAGTTGGAATGGGTGCTGTAATTTTATGGATGCATGCTACTATCACAGGACATCAAGACTTAAACTTTACGAGATACAGAAAAACGAGTGGCAAAACCTGATAGGCTAACTACATGGATACATTGTGTTAGTGTACATAGCCTATACACAGGTGCTATAAAATGAAAAAAAGTAAAAAAAAAAGCTTTTTTTGTGAATCAGAGTACTTAACAAACAAACAAAACACAAAATTCCAAGAATTTTCAGTAAGGTGAGTTTAAAAGATATGATAACATTCCAGCTTACTCATCAATTGTGAAACAAGCTAGTTTGTTCTTTACGCCTTCCTCCTTCTGTTTTGCCGTTGCCTCTCTTCCAAGGAATGGAACATCGGTCTTCATCTTACAGGTAAAACCTAATCCAGCCTCCAGAGCAGTGTCGTTAGCACGTAGACTGGTATGCCAATGTCGGTAACCTTTGAGAGTGTCAAAGACAAGTTTGAAATATGTAACTATATTCATTCAAGTGAGATTCCAAATGTATGATACAATCTTGGAGTAATTGTGAAAAGTAATTGCTGATTACAAAACCAGATGGAGGATGAGTTATAATAAAACGAAAACAGTCTGCAACACGCAGGTTTGAGAAACTCTGTACGGTGACTGATGACTAATGTTTATCACAACTCTTAGATCAGACAAAGGGAAAATGTTAAATCAAGTTTAAAGGGTGTGAAGACTCGCGCAAAAAGAAACGTCTAATGCCGGTAATTTGACCTAGTTTCGAATGAGGTGTAACAGAAGTGTTAAACACCACCATCGATTCCAGAAAATACACACACAGCTTGCTACCGTCGGTAATTAGAAACTAGTGTACAGTCGGTACATACAGCTGCGGTCAATACCCACAGCACAGTATATAAACGATACAGCGATGGACATCTCAAGTCCAGCTAAAGATGACAAGTATCACGTTTCATTACTGTACTGTCTGCATTTTGTAGCGATACGAACAAAACGTCACTTGCAAGCAACAGAAAGTTAAGTTTTTCAGATGGCAGCACTCGGTTTTGGGCGAGTCTTCAATGCCTTTAAAGGTGCAATTTCTCCTGAAAAAATTTTGGCAATAAAAATAAGCTACAAATATAATTTTGCTCAATAAAAAAAACAGAAAAAAAGAAGAAAAAAGTAGGACAAATGCAACCATCACTTTTGGGTGCAAATAATCAACAACTACACTATAGGCACAAATCTTTGAGTGAGTGAGCTTTATTAAGTCCATACCTTTCTCAACACTGAGAGAATCAATAGCCCTGTAACCAGCGTTGATTATCCCATGTGCTGCCCCTGCTTTCATGACTGCGTGGTAAACCTCCACCGTGGAATCCTTTGGAATGTGCAACTCCCATCCAAGCTCACCGACAAATGTTAAACGTATTGCCCTCAGAGTATGGCCAGCCAGCTGAACAACTTGGCTTGTTCCAAATGGGAAACTATCGTTGGAAAGGTCAGATGAGGTCAGGGCCTGAAGGACATCTCGGCTGGAGAGAAATATTGCGATTTGCAAATAAATGGGTTCTGATAATCACAAAATGAGAAAATCACAACTATTGAAACATTTTACTCCATCCAGTATGGACTCCATGTAAGTTCATCAGTGTTAGCCAGAAATATGCTAACAAGACAGTTAATGGCCACTCACATTCAAACTTCAACAAGCATATTATTCCCCCCCCCCCCTCCACCCCTCACCCCCACCTCCACCTAACCCCACACAAAGGAAGCATTTTCAATCACTTAGATAACTGATGGTAAATTCATCAGGCAGTGCAGATTTTAAGGTAAATAAACATCTGAGCGAGCCCAAGACCCCATAACTGACCTCTTTGGTCCTTGAACACTGAGTAGACAAACGTCCTCTGTAATGTCTTGTAATTCACAGTTAAACCTCTGGTCTTCGATGGCAGTCTTGATATGTGTCTTAGTATGTTCAGCACTGAAGCCTGCTGCTGCAATATAGAAGCCTCTACCGTCAAATCTGGGGGTCACTGAGGTAGCACCGTCCCCGGGAGCGATGGTACTGACAGTGAGGTCACTCTCGACCCCTCCGGCTTTATTCAAGATACAGGTATAAACTGTAGAACCTAAAGAGAAGTATGAACCATCAGCAGATTATTAGAATCATCAGTGGAAGAATATTAGAAACATCAGCAGAATATTAGAATCAACAGCAGAATATTAGAACCATCAGCAGAAGAATATAATAATCATCATAGTATCGATAAAATTTTGTGCCTAATTGGTCCCAAAACATTTGGCCCAAACAAAATAGTTCAAAGATATATTGCCCTCAAAAAGGTGGACCAAAATGGTCCCAAAAATATTGGGCCCCACAAATTTGGGCCCAAAGAATGTGTCTCAAAATGCATTGGAGGTGGAAATAACTTTTCAACCTACCCAGGCCAAAATATGGCCGGAGGTTTTTGGGGGCCCAGATGGTCCCACAAGAATCAGGCCTACATGTACCAGGTATGAACCAACAATTGTATATCAAGTTTGGCTACAATTTGACTTCAGTTTGCAGTATGACAGTATGACAAATATCCATCACATCATTCTTGAGTTATCACAGACCCAAGCAAAAGTCACAGAGGCACAGACTCATACACACGCCAAACTGACTGCATATGTTCCTTTGCTTCCAGCAAGGAACCAACAAGATTGTTTAAATTGTTTTAACCGCATAGGTTCCTTCAAATCGAGATCTTTTTGGTGGATGTATATACCTTCAGGTTTCTGGACGTCATTACTGAATATCCAGTCAGCTGCTCTCTGGGCATCTGGACCGGTCAAGTAGTATTTACCAAAGTATGACATATTAAAGGCAGCTACACCATTCCTGCAGGTAAGGCACTCATGTTCTATCTGCAAAACCAACGACAACGACATCCCTTTAAGCCAATAGCAGGGTAATAGCGGGAGAATGAGATACTGTTAATAAAATTTGAATATATTGAATTTGCAATCCCAGCCAGTTGTGTAAACAACATACCATCCTTTTTATGATTAGTTTTGATGCAGGTCCATCTCTCTGATATGATATCATGTACAAGCACTTTTACTGAGTATAAAATTATCACAAATACTAATAATTTGAACTGGTGTTGCAATATTTGCACAACAATTATTGAACTCTACCTACAAAACCTATAAAATCATTTTTTCTTTATAGCCTGATCAACGCTAATGTATAATCTGTTAAAAAAGGGCTCAAAACGATACAGCTCTGAGTGGAAAATACCAATACCAAAAGAACAGGCATTGAACTATGATCAAAATTTTATGGACAATGACAACAATACAGTCATGTATGTTCTGAGTGGGAATAAATGCTGACAAGACTAATTAAGCTGCATATTTTAACAAGTATCACTCTTTCCTTTATTGTTCAAATTTCCAATGCTAATGAACTGTCCACTTTACACACACACACACAAACAAAAAGTGAAAAAAAAAATTGAAACAAACAGCAGTCTTCCTTAAATGGAAACAATTTGCAAAAAGATCCTTACATGAGATATAAGCAGAAATGTATGTGATAGAGAGAAATGTATTAGATAGTTTTCACAACAATAATATTTTGGGACAAGTCAAATTCTGTTGTAGTTATGACGATTGAAACTTACCAAGTCGTGATGTTTTGGAAAATCAAAGGAGTAGTCGTCTTCCAGTCTCTGACCGTATTCATACATCTCGTGTTGAGGATGATCGTACGATCCGTAGTAATCATAATCTTTAACCTGAAGGATGGAAATAAAAATCAGAAATGATATCAACGTTATATTAAAGTAGGCTGTTAGCCTAACAGATCAATGGGAATAGAAGAACATGCCTGTGTACATTATCAGTTCTATTATTATTATAAACATTATTATGTTACTTTTATGTAACTTCCATACTCTCAACCACGCCATACAATTAACATTATCATCATTAGAAATGGGGCATTATGGGAAGATAGGAATGTGACAAACAAATTTATAATGAATCCTGCAGATTCATGTCAATCAAGATATGGCCGTCGACTTTGTGGAAGCTTTTAATAGCCAAATGAGACATTCTTCTTATACATTTTTGGCCTGACTCAAGGATTGGCTCAAGTGAAAGGTCTGTTGTTGTTACAGAAGGAAGATATGTTTCTTACTGGGGCAGTTCCAGTCTTTAAGAAGTATCCTGGCCTTTCCCATCCTAGCCTGGTCTGAAAATGGCAGCCAGCATCTTCAAGGATCTGTGAAGGATTACAGACTTAATAAACAACACAGACACACACTTGGCAGAGATTGCGCAGAGGTTACAGCTGTGAATAACAATTTATTTTTACAGGAGAGATATATGTAGATGCACAGTGATCCTACAGATATCTATACATAACTACTGAGACTTAAGATAGATCTATTTAGATACAGAGAGATCTATCAAATTTACAGAGATGTGCAGAGATCCAAAGAAATCCAGAGATCTGTTCAGATCTACAGAGAGGTACAGAGATCCACAAAAATCCAGAGATCTGTTGAGATCTACAGAGATCTATATAGATACAGAGAGATCTATCTAAATTTACAGAGCTCTACAGAGAGGTACAGAGATACACAGAAATCCAGAGATCTACAGAGATCTGTTGAGATCTATTGAAATATACAGAGGGGTACAGAGACCCACAGAGATCTATATAGATACATAGAGATCTATGGAAATTTACAGGGATGTGCAGAGATGCACAGAAGTTCAGAGATCTGTTCAGATCTACAGAGAGGTACAGAGATCTATATAGATACATAGAGATCTATGGACATTTACAGAGATGTGCAGAGATCCACAGAAAACCAGAGATCTGTTGAGATCTATCAAGATCTACAGAGATCTATAGAGATTCATCCAGAGGTACAAACATTCACAGAAATCTAAAGAGATCTACACTGAGCTATAGAGATCCACAAAGAGCTAGAAAGATATAGGAGATCTATAGAGATCCTAAGAGATCTGAAGAGAGTTACACTATAGAGATCTATATGGATCTATAGAGATCACAATAGCAATAAGTGGTGTCAAATAATGGTCACCCTTGTTCAAACTTCAACACTGCATTTGACTACAACCCTCAAGCATGTTTCCGTGCTGAGACATTTGACATTATTATTTACCCCTTATGACTGGCAGTGGTTCTAAAGACCTTCAAATTCTGTTAAACAGTTTAGCACGCTAAAATTTATTGGCAAATACTGATGGCCTCTAACATGGCAGGGTGTGTCTGCAATGTAATGTTCCCAACCATGTACAGACCCATTGTGACAAGTTTATTGTTAGATTATTGCCCAATAGTTCACAACAGATGCTTACTGATTCCTTAATGGCAGAGGTTGATTGCTTCATAAACATTTTCAGCACCACTTGGGGGGGGGGGGGAGAGGGGGGAAGCAAATCCATGATACTTTGCGATGATATGGATTAAAGCCACATCATCACGTTAAAAAATGTTTTTTATTTTAAAATGTTATATCGCGTAATGGCAGAGGAAGGCAACCATTCATACAGATAAATATATTCTGATAAAGTTTCAGAGAATATTTGCAATTAGGTATCTGAACTTTCTTTGAAAGTTCATGAAACCTGCTGGGTGCTGTTCCAAGAAAAAAAGGAGCCATTTATATGCCCTCAAAATTAAACAATGATTGTAAGCTTGTTTCACCTCCAAAGCATACAATACAATTGTACTTTCTAAAGCTACCTGATGCAGCACGTCCTTTCTAATGTTCCTGCCTGCTAACTGTTCGTCGTGAGGGAATACCATCGAATAGTTTTTGGCATACGCTTCATGGCTAGTCTCCTTGAGCCAACGACTGTTACGCACCATACCCTGTGAAAATCGTCTAGACAAAGTGGGGAGGGGAAAAGAAGAAGATGGTTTCATGTTTAAACAACATGATAAACAACAACAGTAGAGATTCAGTTGAACTCAGGCACAATTGATGAACTTTCCTTGTCAAACTGGAGAAATTATAGACATACATAAATTATGTACATAAATTATACACATAAATTATATACATAAATTATATACATACATAAATTATATACATATATATATATATATATATATATATATATATGACACGAAGATCTGGGGTTCGATTCCTACTTTCGCCTGATGAGTCCCAAAAGGACGAAACCCGTCGTGAAGTGGAATTTTTCTGGTGTGTCGTTCTTTATTTATTTACTATATATCTGTCATACTACTTGCTACACATTCATTTCTTATTTACGGCTTGGCTGGCCTATAAAAAGTGGTTATTCTGTGTGAATTGTCAGATTCAAAGCACCTGGGGTGCACTCTGTACAATCATGACACTTGGGTAATCCGCCCTCAATGACAGTTATGCAAAGCCGATTTATACGCATTCACACACCAGTAGAATCACTGTGGTTGAGTGGTACGGACTATGTTTTGCAATTGGTGAGAGATTACTGTGATAGAAATTTTTACTCAGGGAACCCCAAGTACCGAGTAATTAACATTTTTGTGAAAATTGACAATTTTGTTCTCCCCAAACAGTTATGCATGCAAACCACACCTTTTCTCATTCATATTTTAATCTCAACCAATGAAATCATCTCTACAACCTGACATACTGTACGTCTATTTCGCATGCAGTACCTAGTAGAACATAAGTATAGTATTAGTGTATTACTAACGATAGTTGGTGTATTAATATTTCGTAGTGAATGAAAGGAATCAATCGTTGCAAATGCAAGCACATAAATACAATAAATGATAAAATTTGACCTAAAAATTTCACCAAATGAATATTCCACATTTTGAAAAAGTTTGCCACCTCGGGCACTTTTTTGCATTAGATTATAAGCCAATGATCAAATCAGAAATTATCCTTGATTTATTGAAATAAGTTTAACTTGATACTCAAATTATTGTACTACATTTTTTATGGGAGTTTTGGTATAAATGCAGAAACAAAAAATTTATGAAGACAAACACAAGAGCGAAGCTGCCTTAACCTTGACTTCTACTTTTCGTGAGGAATAATGAAGGTAACTTGGAATCCACTCGAGCAATTTTGAAATTTTACCTTATGTCATAGCTGTACATGTCCAGCTCTGGTCTTCCGTGGACCACCCAATGCGCCAATTCTTTTCCGCACCCCCCTCCGAGCATCATCCCAGAACTGTTGTAGCCGCATCCTAGGTAAAACCCTCTCAGCTCTGGGGATTCTCCCATCAGAGGCTTGTGGTCCGGAGTGAAGGACTCTATGGAGAATTGACAAGAATCGCAGCTGAATATTTTAATGAGATAGTCACAATTAAGACTACAAACAATACTGGAACAGCTAAGCCTAACCAGGCATACCAATAAAAAGCTGCACTGTATTATAACCAGTGTTATAATCAAGTTATGTTTCTTAAACAGTATCCTAAGAGAGGAAATTTATCAACAGTTGATAAACCTCTCTCACATTTTAAAGACTAGTTAATCTGTGCATTCTGGTGGAAATTATTCAAATCAATCCCTTTTTACTTCTCATGTCCGAGAGAATGATATTTGAATTTATCAGATTTTGAACTGAGTTTTACAGAAAACCAGCAAATGTTAAGTATTCATAATATCATTTTTCCAAACTTTAATATGGAAAGTTGTATCCCAAACTGGCAAAACACAAAACTTGGCAATGGGCATGAATAATACTGTAATTGTTTCCTTCAAGTTAAAGCAAAGTTATCTGTCAATCAACACTGCTACACTAAAATATCCTCATAGTGCTGAATGACCTTTGACCCAGGGCTGCGATTCTGTTCAATGAAGCCTGAAGCTGATATCATCTCATCGAATCACGTCATGATATAAACCTCTTACCTGGACCACAAACAGTTGACTTGACTCCTGTCTGACCAATTACAGGTACTCTGTTAACAGCTCCCTCCACATGCTGGCTGAAGATATCCCAGTCCAATTCAAACAAGGAAAATGCAAAATCATTTTTAACCTAAAAAGATAAAATGATGGAAAGCTACATGACACAAAAACATACTACAATCCCGTTTGCTCTTGCTCCCCCAAAATATTGCTACCCTCCTGATTTTGAAAAATGTTTTATTCCGTAAAGTTCAACCGTCGTACAGTTAGTATATACAATTGACCTTTTTAACACCCAAGGCAAAGATATTACCAGAAAAAGGAAACCTTCCTCCCACCCCCCCCCTCCTTCCACCCTCCCCCAACATTATGGGTAGAAGCATTCAATAAAAAAATATTGCACAGAAAACACTGACAAAGAAAAAGATGAAAACTATTTTGAAAAAACTTGTCAAACAACAGAGAGAGTTGAAAACCTGATTTACTTTCTGCTGGTTTAGCTACATGGGAAAACATAATGTACAATTATTCTTCATTAAACCAAATGCTTGAAATTATTCAAAAGTGTTGTAACAACTCTATGCACTGAGGGAGGGTCACAATTTACAAGGCCTACTCTTTGTCATTGCTAAATTTCTCAACAGAACTATTAAAATATGTGGAGCAATTTACTAAAACTCCTACTGCAGCTTCCACATCAGTTAATCTGGCAGATTCAATCATTTTTTGGTGTCGTACTGTTCTCTACAAATATCAACTACTGCTGCACATTTAAAAAGCATAGTTGCTGGTAGCTAGCCAAATTTCACCATGACAACCACATGGCCGGTCCAGAAATTATCAAAGTAGGTCAAGGTTTGTTGGTAAAGTGCTGTATGAATAAATGCTATATGTGTTGATCTTTACTTCCTACATTTACAGAGGTTTTCATACAAACATATATACATTTGTGCATGTACATGCATGATGGTCATAAATTGCTGGTTGTATTTGCAGTGTACATTTTTCTACCCTCAAATTTGAGCTTGGATAGAAGTTAATTATAATGTTAATTATAACGTTTACATATTCTTCGAGAATGAGCAAAGTAAAGGTAGGTAAGATATTGATACAAAGTTGGCCGATTGAATTCACTGAAAAAAGTTACAGCAATAGACAGAAAATAAAGCACCCAACCAAACTTAGTCTTCACGTGTCTTATAATACTGTCTTGCAATCATGCCAGAAGATGTTGAAATCTTGAAAAAGGCTAGAACTTAACAGAAACAAACTCTGGAAGTTACAACACACTTTCAAAGTAGTTACCTAGCCTACCCTACTATTTTATTGGGACTGAAGTTCTTATTATCATTGACTGCCATTAATTACTTGATATTGTGACTTATTTGATGAAAATGAAAACATTTCCATAGACTTGTTACTGATCATTTATGGAAGTATTTTACATGATTTTATTGTGAATTGAAAAAAAACCGTATGGTTACTATGGAAGGCAACCCGCAACGTTTAAAAGGTTCGAACTTACATCATCCCAGAATACTGGATTCGATTCATATCCACCAACAGATAAGGCATCACCTTGAAGTTTGAGATAAACTGATGCATCATGGTCTCTCACGTTTGGCATGTTCTGGATACCTTCAATTCTTTCGGTGACCACGTAAGCGTGATGCATGGCAACCAAAGGGACGGATACATCCGCCATTTTGCCAATGTGTGGACTCCAAACACCTGTCATTAAGTTATAATACAAGACTTTTGATGCTTTATAATGGGAGGGGGGAAGGTTATACTCAAGACAAATGGGTTTTGATGTACTCCAGCAATCTTGTACTGAAATTAGATAAGAACAACTCAAATCTAACAAAATCACAAAAGGCTATCTTAGTTTATAACCATAAACACTATAATTGTTCCAAACAGTATGCATATATATGGGACAATAAATAATGATGCAGTGGAAACATTCTGAAATCAACGCTTAATCGATGCTTAAAATTTCTTAATTAATTAATTAATTTAGCATCTGTAGTTACTCCTACTTTTGAAATACTTTGCTCTATCATGGCACTAAATAGTCCATTTACAAAGAATGTTTTCTTTAAGTTAATCAACTATGAGAAACTGCCAGTGAAATGATACAAACATACTCTGTCCTATTTATAAATATTTATATTTATACTGGAAATAAGTAAATGAAAATCTGTGAAAGTGTGAAGAAACCTTGGCTCTTCCATAGACTTGTGAGACTGACTGTGTGTGTGTCTGCATGTGTGTCAACTCCACAATATACATCTTTATATCACATATTATTAATTTCTCTTTTTCCAAAATGATGGAAAATGAGTGATGTTTTTTTCTTCAAATTTGCCACATTTACCTAAAAAAATTAAATGACTATGCAAACATGGTGTTCTCTGAAATGGTGACAAAAGATGATGTATGGAAGTTCAAATGGAGGGGACAAAATATATCTCTAATGTAATATTGTCATTTTATAGGCCAACCCCCACATCATTAGAGTTAGGACCAAGGGGTTATATGATGTGATGAGATACCGATTTTTATCAATGCTATATGAAACTGAATCGTTTAATCTGTATCTTTAAAATTTGCCACAGAGGTAATGGTCAACGCTTTACCTGAGCAATTAACAACAATCGGAGCTTTAATGGAACCAAATTCTGTCTCCACTCCTTGAACTCTCTTGACGCCAAAGTCATCGATACCGACTTGAATACCCGTCACTGGGCAGTCAGTTATTACCTGGAGAAGAAAACAAAACAAAAAAATTGTCTTTATACTGTATATGATTTTATCTTATATGAAAATATATTTATTACATATTACCCTGATATGTGCACGATGGGAAACTAAATCATATCCAGATGTAACTATGAGAAAAATTGACTAAATATATAACTTTTCAAATTTTTGGTGAATGACCTTTGTCAGGACCGTACTCTACAGTACCCTTGCGACACTTAAACCGATATGTAACACATTTAAAGACTTCTTGCAAATAGTATGAAAGTTTGGAAAGCGTTTTAACCTCTGGAATTATGGACATTTTCTTCAATGAACTGAATAAGAAGACATATATGAACTGATATAACAAGTTCTCGAAACCAAGGTTCTGGCTGTTTTCCTTCATGCTTTGAATTTTTACACAGCACAGGGCAAAATCATTACTGTGCAGTCACTTCATTTTAAAATTGTGACAAGTCATTACCAGACATTTTCCTGACTTGAGTCCATGCAACCATGATGGACTCTAGTCACTGTATTATATACCCCTATATCCAGAACAAAACTGGTGTTGAGTCACTGCCATTTTGAAATTAAGTGACTCCAGTCATAACCTGGTCATTGGCAGTTCCTATATAACTGTTAGGCAACCTTAAAAGTTAGTGGTTAGGCTATCTCTAGCTACCATCATTAAAATTCAACAACTTTTGACATGATATGCATGTACAGGATATTTTGTGTAGCAAAGTTTGAAGAATCTGAATATTGTCTTAAAATTGAAATAATCCTACAGGTGTACAACCTCTTAACTGTTTTATACAATGTGTGCACCTGTATAGCAATTTGACCTTTTTGGATAACATTCTGCAATGCGATGCTCGATAAATTATATAATGTGATGTTTGTGTACGATGGCGGTTTTAAACAAGTCAAATGAAACACTACACCTTAGCACCGGCTCTGGTAGCTGCCCTGGACAGAGCTGTACAGTAACCGGCAGGGTCAATGACTCCATCCCCAGGGCTGTATAATGTACCGTAGAGGTCATCTACATTCATCAAAGGGTACAAATCCTTGGTTTCTTTCGGAGACAGGACATATGATTCCACGCCATAAACTTTTCCAATCTAAAACGACGGATGGAAAAAACAACGTCAGTACCATGATCTGACAATGAATATTTATAGAACAGAAAAATCAGTATCAAATCAATCTTCATAACAAGAGTTAGAAATAATGTTAGTATGTCAGAGAAATAAATCAGCTTTAAATTACTGTAAATGAGCAAACCAAAACAAGTTTCTCGGGGAGGGGGGAGGGGGGAGGGGGAGGGGAGGGCAATTTTTATGGAGGGACATCTGAACTGAACAGGTTTACTACACACTAACCCCTCATGTCTGATAATGCTACTATTAAAATTTCTTTTAGATGAAACTTTACTAAGTTTATTTCCACAGGGCTCCATGCCTTCGGGTGCCTGCAGTGTTATGCTGTTTACCACCAAAGCCACAGGTGGGTTGGAGTGATCATGGAGGAACAAGGTTCCTGTCTAGTAATAGGAAAAGGTTGTTATTTATATAATTATTATTGCATCAGTTTCTGTTTGTGACACGAGGACGTTCTTTGTCAAACCTAAATTGTGTTTAGCTCACTATTAATACGTTCTATACCTGCATGTGAAGAAAGTGCAAACTGAATGAATGCAGAAATCACGTTGATTCCTTTCGCAACATCAATGCCTATTTGTAAAAAATCCAATAATACTTTATAACAAATGAGTTTGTTAATACTTCTTTACAAATATCGTAAGGGTCGTAATTGGATCTGTAAAGTACTTAAACTAGTAGTGGGTATATGTTACACACTATTTCTTTTTATCATGGTCCGAATAAATTTATAGCTGGCATTTCGGTGCGAAGTGTAATGAAGTGTAATGAGTAACGATGTAATTTTCGTATTTTATCACTCACTGTTCCTAAACGTTTGTACTCGTCGAGCCGCTCTTTGGTTGATGCTATAAATAGTCCTCCATTCTCAATCCATCCTGGTACCACACCTGTTTCCTCCTCGAGAACATCTCTGACTAGATGGCGCATGTAATTCAGTAGCTCTACTTCTATATCCGAGGGGCGTAATCTCCACACCAGACCTGTCGAGTAGGACCAATCGGGAAACTGTCATCATGTGGTTTTAAGCACAGATTATGTTGTCCTCCAACCTATTAAGTGCATTTGATAGACTTTACCTTATTCCAAACAATTGTTTACCAAATCAACAAAGAAAACAAAAACAAACTTAATTTGTATTTCTCCTTCGTGACCTACATTAAAGCGGTACCTATTGGACTAACACTAGTACATCCCTTCTCAACTGTTCAGCTTTTTTTGTGTTTAAATAAGTACCATCATTCACTAACCCTGTGTTTCCTCAATCTTCCGAATACTAAAGTGCTCCATAAGTTGAAGAATTAGTTCTTACTCTCTGCAGCTATAGCATACAAATTTGTTCATATTCAATATGAGCCTTTCCATCACTCTGTCTTATACATGACTGATGGGGGGGGGGTGTGGGCAGGGCGAGGAGTCATGGGGCTACAGCATATTTGTCAGAGATAAATCGCTAGTGGGTAACGATGGAGTGAAGAATAATGTATTCTTATTTTCATAATTTTAACCTTTCAAGGAAAACTTCAAAGTTGCGGGGATCGAGGTGGAGGTTGAGGGAAGTGGGCAGGGTCCACACCTGGCCCTAATCAGTAAAGTACCTGCAGTGTGCCATGTTGTCCCAGCAGTCAACTGGTCCCGTTCCAACAGTACTGCATTTGTGACGCCCAATTTAGTGAGATGGTACAGCGTTGAACATCCAATGGAGCCACCACCTATGATCACGACATCGGCTTCTTGGGGTATAACTTTAGGGGAAGTTTTCTTATCTGATTTTAATGTTTTGTATGGAACACCACTCTCTGGTTTACTGCTCAAAGCTCTGTTACCATAGTTACAATTGCTACTCTCTCCCTGTCTCTGGAATGGGGTAACATGGTACCGATGCGTCAGACGTTGAAGTGTTTGCAGCCTCCTCCACATGGTGGATGTCTTTTTGGATAATCTCTGTATAACAATAAAGATAAATCATCTGACAATCTTTCCAAAGTCTGGTGTACATTTATTTCTTACCTCTGCTTTTCACAATACCAAATCTGGTGGGAGTGGTTGGCTAGACCACTTGGGAGCTGGGATTGTTTTCAAAGAGATATTGGCTAATGGACTATATATCGCAATCTTTCACCTCTTCTAGCTCAAAATCTAAAGTCAAGGTGGCATAAAATTTGCAAACGCCAAGATAGTTCAATCCGTTTGCTATCGTATGTTGGGTTCAAAATGTCACTTCAAAAGTTCTACCTACGCTTCAATGCCAATATGTGACGATTTTAGTGTCTAACTGTAACTCAGTCAATTTATAATATATGCAGCGGCACTGGGCGTGTTCTGCATGATCGGTACTTCTGTCAAGTGTCAGTTTACATAGGCCTATTTTGACAGGTGGACATACTATAGTACTGTATTCATTCCTTATATCAATGGTATATATTGTTATCATGCTTATGTTATGTAAATAGCTAGACCAGTGGTCTAGTTAGTATGGTAGAGTTAAGTCAGAGCTTTACTGACCCTGAAAATGTACTTATTCCGTTTCTGTGTTTGAAGTCTTTCACTTCTCCTCGGACGCAATACTAATTGACATCTGTACTAGACCTACAATTTGCCTACTTCTACTACTGCTACGACTGGGCTTGCAAATGAGCCAATAAAACAAACTTGACAATCAATGATTAATGATTAATTTGAATGTTTGCAACAGTCTTGTACCTCTCTTACTTTAATTGATGATCTGAAATCTACAGCAGCGGTCTCACACTTGCTACTTGTTGAATAGTTCGGGTTGACCAGGATGCTTCTTTTCGTATTCGTTTGCACAACAGCTGACCAGCAGCATATATTCAATTTACTCTTGGTCGTATGCCATGCATGGAGTTAAGTTAGAAGAGAGATCGTACGTACATATACGTAGGCACTGTGCCGCAGTGCAGGGTATGTTTGTAAACACATTGTCCTCTGTGTATTTCAGGTCAAGGTAAAGGAGTTACCACTCATTTTACGAAAGGTTAAGTCTCACAACAACAACAATCAAAATACTATTTGCACTTATGCTACTTTGTTGTTCTTAAGTTATATGTTTACACAAAATATAATAGAAAAAAATATAATTACGATTATTAAACAGCGACAGCATAAGAATATTGACATAATTTACGAGAACTAAATATATATCCTCTACAATAATGGACGAAACCTGCATTCATTTGACCCTTCCAGTATAGGGGTCAATCATCAGTAATCTTGTCAAAACTAGATTGCACCGGCTGACGATGGAGGTCATGGGTGTTACGATGGGACAAGTTGGCAAATAAATTCATCGTTTTATTGGATTGAACAACCTCAGAGTCATTGGCGATAAACATGGGAAAAAGCCATTCGATGGATCGAAGTTATTATAGTTTGTACAACAGAACAAAAAATGGTGATGGAGAACACACCTTTGGGGAGGGGGATGGGGGCGTACTGATGACGCACAGATCAGATGTGGCATGACCCAATTCTAACCATCTGAGGTCTACACCGCATATAGCTAATAAGGACCAGAGTACGATCTTACATTTGACCTATACATAGTTTTTGTACCAAAATATTAGCCTAATAGTGTTAAAAGCACCCGATAAAATCACAGACGTTTGGGTTGGTCTATAGGTGTTCCAAGACCCCAAGCAAATAAAAGTATATCGTCATATACACCTCCTTTGCAGTGGCGGAGCGTCCATACAGTCAGGGGGCGGATGCCCCCCCCCCCTGACGGACTCAGATGGACTGCTGGTGCCCTTTTCAGCTTTTTACCACTTTTTACTTATTCACGATTATTGACTATTTTATTGCGCTCTCATCTACTTTTCCTGACATTTGTCACATTTTGTTGGTGTAATTTTCTGACAAAATGCTCTAACGGCCGTCTTGGGGTGACGCATGCACTTAATTTCAACACCCATATAAACTTCCGAGCCTCACAAATGGCGATGACACCTATTTATTCTTCCTTTATCTGCAAATTAGCAAGGCCCGGAAAGGGTCATTTCCGGCGATCTAGGGAGTATCTTGACTCAAAAATTTTCTGTACGCTCCGCGCCAACCTGTGGTGGCGCTCCGCTTAGATAGTGTCAGAAGCGCCCCTACAGACCATTCTCGCCCCCTCTGACCAATACCCCTCGCTCCGCCACTGCTCCTTTGCTTTGGGAGGAGTCGGACTAATCTTTGCTTATAACAACACCGTTTTCGGCATCAAGAAGTTTAAGTACCGTCCCCAGACACTTGAATTCATGATATTTCGAATTCAAGTTCGAATATTTCGAATTCGAATGCCTGATATCTCGAACTTTTTTTGTATTTCTTCATTTCAGAATTAAATATCGAATTCAATTCATGATAATCTAAAATAATCTTCCCTTCTTGATATCTCTAATTTATTTCATGATATCTTTAAAATCAATTTGAGATATCGTAAATAAATATCTCCAAATAATGATTTATGAAATATGATATCTGAAATTAATTGAAGATATCTCGAATTTAATTGAAGATATCTTTAATTTTCGAATAAATGTTAAGATGGCGTTCTGTGCGCGTTAGGCTCGTCAGCAACAACTCAAGCATAACTCAACAACATATAACAGATATCATATCACATATATTCTGTGTTGCCGTTCCTATTCAGTTGATTGAAAGCCGGTATCTTTGTTTGTAATGGTGAGACCTGGGAATCATTGCGTAATACTAATCTGTTCCAGTGTATTATAACTTGCAGTATGCTTACAACCATGTATACTTCCATCGTGCAAGCGGTACCATCACCAGCGTTGCATGCTTTTCTAGCGGTAGATTGCATATAGACTGTATAAGCAAGGACACCCGTCTGAAGGTTTTGAATGAGTGCACCAATGCAGGTTACTTGTTTGGATACTGTTTAGTTGGTATTTATAGTATATTTCATCAAACATATTATTTTGCATTTTATCATACTATTGCCCGTCGTAAACAAATGTTAGGCCAATACTATAGCCTAGCATAAGTTAGAGTAGACCCAGGTATCACTGTCTAGTAGTAGCATGGACATGGACAATTCCGGACACCTAAGCCTTAAAACACCCCAAAACTATATCTATTTGGTATAAATCACCTGAAAATATACTTGATATGGTGGGAGAAGTGTGTTATATTACGATACACGGCCAAACGTTCTTTCCTGCAAACTGTTTTCACGTTGTATTCCACGAAGATTCTTGTGATTGTGGAACTGGTATTTCTTTGCTCGAGTATTGATAATAATCGGACACACAGTCCCACAGTGTGGCGCTGGTGATAAAATTGGTGGCGCAGTTGCTCTTTCAGTAATTATAACAAACTTCATAGATCTCCGTCATTTTATTGACAAATATGTAAGTATTTACTTGCACACGGGTCATTTTGTACTTTTTGGTGAAATTTGGCTCTTCCTGTAGGTTGTGGGTGTCCGAAATTGTCAGTGTTCCGAAATTAGCGATACTGACTATAGTATTAGAAACATATACTTATTAATATTACTGCAACTTGTGCAAGCTAGGCCTGTGGACCTGGGCTTTGTACATTTAATGTTATTCATGAATTGTTGTGTTTATTGCAATCAGAACTGTAGCATTCTTCAAAGCTGCGGTATTAATGTAGACAGCAAACCAAGTTTTATGTGGAATGTCTGATGTATATGTTATGGAAACATACATTTGTTTAATAAACTGGTGTAGCTTATGGCCCTTATGTTGAATGAAATGACTTA
>KN889562.1:3519-37427 GCA_000934455.1 Apostichopus parvimensis | reverse complement strand
ACCCATTATACATACCATGTATGCCAATCAACCCATTATACATACCATGTATGCCAATCCACCCATTATACATACCATGTATGCCAATCGACCCATTATACATACCATGTATGCCAAGCGACCCATTATACATACCATGTATGCCAATCAACTCATTATACAGCATAACTACATTACTCACATGCACATAATTAGCAAAACTTTTATTACACGTCATGCCACCCCGCCAACATCTCCCCCCTCCCCCAAAGCAAAGGGAAAAAAATAGTATATAACTTAGTTATTATATTTTATGGTTAAAATAAATAATATTGCACATTTAAGTAACTAGTCAGCGAACAATCATAGCATATTCTGACAACGAAATATTGAATACAGTTACATTTGAAAATCATATATGAAGAAAAATCATGATGAAACAGAGATGGGCATTAGGGGAAGGGTGTAACAGGAAAAATACCACTAAAAGATATAAACCCATCAATGACTATTAACTCAGAGATGCTAAAAATGCACATCTCACACAAACAAGAAAAGTCCTCTCTACTGGAATGTCAGTGTTAGATATTACATCAGTGCTAGTCTGAAGACTTGAGTAGACATACATCTGAATTTACAAACAAAAACATAAACAAAGAAACATAACAAACTCTACAAAGATAGAAAGTCTATTACCATGACTATTATCTAACCTTTTCTTGCAGATTCGATACTAATATAATTATTTGTAATTAGAGATTGGGTTCTCAAAGTTGTAAAACAAAAGAATGGCTTAGTGTAATATATTTTTTCAATGAATTTAACATAATGGATAAAATCAAGGTATATCTGTTTCCACTGATAGAGTATTTCGTGATGGGATCAATAAAATTTGTGTTTGGGGATATCAAGGTGAATAGGCTTTGGTTATTCAATGCACAAAACATACACAGCAATACAGCAGCATGTCAACAACATGTTCACAGAAAGATTTTAGCTTGTAGCAAAGCACCATACCAATGTACCAAGAATTGGAAAGAAAGATATTTTGTGCATTCCAAACAAAATGAAAATTAATAAAGTGACCTGTATCTGTAATATCTTGTTAACCAAATAGGAACACCTACATCTCAGGTTCTGATAAATAACATCTCTTTTGGTAGTAGTCTGTCAATAAGTCATATCAAAACAGTTTGTGCTTTCACTTGTTATCATTTTGATTTTAGAGGAAGGGTGAAAGGAAGGCTGGTTTAAGGTCTAATTGATGCCTTATTGTATCATGTCACTAATTGGGCTCTACCCCAGGAGCTTGACCACCTTTTTACAGTGGGAGGGGGTAAAATGTTGTTGTCCAGATGAGGAGGGGTGAAAAGGAGGGCTGTGTCCCACTCTTTAAGATATTTGTAAAAATGAAGGGTACATAGATTCAAACATGTGCTACGTTTTGTCACTCTTGAAACAATCTTGAAGACTTATCAACTGTGTATGTTGTACTGCATATACATGTTACAGTATATCTTCATATGTACTGTACTTCAGAAATTAATGTAAAAGTAGAAGTGAGGGATCACCCCTTCCTTCTTGATTTTTATCTTGATTTAAGTCCCCACTAATAATACATGGCTGCAACCCTCCTGTACCCTCTGTCTCAATTTGATTTTTTGGGGGGATGGGTGGGGGGGGCAGGGCATTTGGCCTACATCCATGCTAGGGATTGGTCAATCATCATTATTATTACTACATTCGTGTAATACAACTTTAAATCTTGCCAATGTATACAACATTTAAAGTGTGCAGTTTAGAACAACATCCTGTGAGCAATGAAAAGAGTTAAAGAGTAAAATGTTACTTAGGTCTATCTAGGATAGCAGTGAACATGGCATCTCATGGCTTCATGCATATTCAAAAGTTATTTAAAAGCTATGACTACTGGCAATACTAGTTATATGGGGATGTAAGATCTAAAGATAGCAATTACTGATAGCAGATGCCTGGAGAATCCCTAATTCATTCGCTCTCATCTGATTTATTGTATTAATGGGTCAAAACATTACCAAGATTACAGGTGTCAATGCACATATAACTTCTAAGACTTGATACTTCATAGTTTCTCAATTTCAAACACATCCATGATCAGACCAAGGTACATACTACAAAAACTTAGCTTGCCTGACATGTGGACAATCTTTCTTTTCTAAAAAGGTATTCTGATGAACGGATAATTTAGGAATCTTTCAGTAACTGTCTCCACTTTAGAGAAATCTTCCATCAATACTACAACATAGTAATTAATTTTTTTCAATGTTATTACCTCTACAAAATTAAACAAGTGGAATCTTAAAAGTGCATTTGATGTTATTTATGAAACTAATTAGGCAAGCTGTCTTCACCTACATATGGCCTGTAGATTTAATCAGAAGGTATCCAACACAAACCATTACCATTGCCTAAACTGAATGTTCAGACATTATTATGTAAAGACTCACCAGACTGTCATCCACAAAGAAAGTTATGTCAGCAGTGATGTGTTCTCGCTTGACTTTTTCTTTCACTTTCTTGGAGGAAATGTACCGAAGAAATGTTGATAACTGTATCACTTGGAGGTTAGAGAGAAAATACAAAATAACTCAACTTTCCATTCACTAGATTTATCAAGGTGAATATTCATCAGGTCTGTGATAACTTTTGTAACAGACATCAATGTCTTTCATTGAATCTTATTAATAAGTATATATGAATATTTATATAGCTGTATTCTCAGAGAGCATATATATTTTGTTCTATTTCTGTTTCTATTTTGGGGTTTGTTGGACTGACATAGCTAACAGCACAGGACTAATATCATTATTCAAAGCACCTTTTATTTTAAAGCTGCTCTTTAGGAATATGTTTTTGCATATGGGTTAATCAAAACAAGTTATTTACAACACTTGTAGTGCTAACTGAACAACTCTATGTTATATCCCGAGTTTTGAAGCTCCCCTACCCCCTCCAACATAAAACAACTTTTGACAATTTCTGGAGTTTTCTACCAAATCTTCCATAGTATTACAACAAGAAATCAATGTAGAAAGCATGTGCTTGATTTTGCTGCAAATATTTTTTAAATGGCCAGTACTATAACTGAAGTGCAAATAATTTACATCTCAGACAGAACACATTACGAGAATCCTTCAACACTATTGAACAATGGCTAAGAATGGAATTCCAAATTACTGTGGTTTTTACTCTGAGGAAATGCATAGGATCCAGAAACTACTCGCATGTCTTGTATTACTGACTGACAGCAACATATGCACACATTACAGTAAACCAACCAAAGACTTCTACTTGCAATCCCTTAATATATAGCTCATTGGCAAATGGCATAAAGACTAGATTATCTTCAGATATAAATTTGACATCAATTTTCATGGGTTTTGGAATCACTGAGATGGGAAGGGTAGGAAAGGTTAGGATGGAAATGGAGAAATGATTCCTGTTACTCACTCTACATTTTATTAAACAAAGTCTTAATTGTGACATATAGCACATAGTGGAAGCACATAGGCTTTAGACAGTGTGATCATAGCAAAAACATCACTGATTTACTGGCTGAGGCAGTTGTGCAGCATGTTGTTCACTCTTACATTATATATAGTAACAAACTCACTTAATACATGTCTCCATTAAAAATAGAATGATGGAGAAGTATGTCACATATTAATTTTTTTATGTCTTAGCCTTGGCAAATCTTGGGTTTATATCAAAAGTAAATAATCTCACATAGGTACTCCTACTACTGGAAGGAGCTTACAGGTTACCTTCAAGAAAACTAACCCTATTCAAATAGCTTATTTTCGTCTTGGGATATTGAAGTTGATGATAACTCAAGTTAGAACGTCTATCTGACGTAACTACTGGGCCAATGGAAGCCTTACTATGTACTGTGTAATATAGGTTTGGTCAAGTTTAACTACTTGTGACAATTCATTCCTTAGTTTGTAACTGAGATATAACAATAAGGATAGTTCTCCTCATAATATAAACAAGACTTTAGTAGTGTTCTAACTTAGTGTTGGTATGGGTCTTGTTTTGTTTGAAGTGACTCTATTTAATAGTACGGAGCCATGAACTAAATTGATTGTTTAAAAGCCTGTCATACATGTTACTGCCTATTTGCTGCCTATTTATAAAGTGGACCCAGCTTATTAACATATACACCTCTTTGTGTACTTTTACACATTGGTTAGCAATACAATGTATGGCATGCAGTCTTAATATATGGTGTATGTATGTTAGATTGAGGCCTTTATCTTCCCCTCTGGCCCTTAGGAAATTTGCTGATCAAGCAAGATTCAAAACAATTACCGTTCCCCCAGGATTAGGCAGTAAAAAAGTTACTTTCTACCCAGACTCAAATCTAATTATAACTACAACCCAGCTTACCAGTCCTGCTATACACTAATTATATACTAACCATTACCATCAGCATATTGTAACCCATTCTGTGCAAGATCCGCATCATGTGACTCTCAAAGATTGTCTCAAGACTGATTAATCCACATTTACCTAACGAGGAGATAACGACAAAAGCATTAAGAATCAGTTGTCACTAGTTCTAGATTGAGAATATCAGAACTAGATATGTTTTAATGTAAACAATAAAATCCATATTTATTGAGTATGTCTTTTTAATATTTACTCCACAGTTTTTCTATTGCTCATAGATATACAAGCTAATGCGAAATTGACATTGTGTCACTGAAACCACTCAATAAACTGCAAATTCATTCATTTCATTGAAAGGCACTTTTTATATTTTCAAGTTGAACAGTTTCTAAAATTACCCATAACCAAAAAAGAGGTTAACTTTGGTAGCATTTTTTTAATCCTTTGCATTAGGCTAATTGATCAGCACACTTTCTAGTTTGGTACTTTTAACATGATTGGTTTTTTGTTTTAACACCAAATCTCTAATTTGTTTACTTTGAAGTCAAGCAAAGTTAGGCCTAATTACTGGTCTGGATTGCTTTTGTCAAACAATCAGTATACCAGTGTCAAGCTGAGGCTGTTTTTACATAAATGTTGTTGTATTTGCTTCCACAACTGTCACAGTAACTTTATTTCCACCTTTGTCAGTAGACAGCAACCTGATTTACCCCCCCCCCCCTTACCCAAACACACTCTTATGACATAATTACTGAATGAGACAATAACTTAAAGAAAATAAAATGAATACAAATGCATAAAGGATTTCAGATGACGTGACATGCTGAATCCTTCAAGAACTTGTCATATTGTGTTGTATGATCTTCTGTGATAGAATCATAAACTGTTGCTTGTCATAGTGCAATACTCAATACCTGGTATTGTCCATGACAAATATTTCATATGATGGGATGGGTGGACCTTGTCTTAAATTACATAATATCCACTGAACCTGGAGACGGTGACAATAGAAAACCTTCATTGGCATGTATGCTCAAATGGGAATGAATGGGAATTTCATAATGAAACAATGGATGTCTAATGACCATTAAAATTGGTCAGATTTGAAAGATTAGAGATGTACTTGGCATCAGAATTTCATCCTCTTGAAAACTACAATTATGGTACAATTTGCTACAGTTAGAGAAACACTGAACAAAAGAGGTCTCACAGAATCTTTGAGTTTGAGACACAACCTTTAGCAGTATTCTAACTAGATTGTTCATATGTTATGTCTTGTTTCGCAGTGATTGGAATTGATGGGGGTTGGGGGGTGGGAGGGTTGCTGGATGATAGACTTTCCGTTGGGGAAATTTCCCTTGAGGGATCATCTGATACGTCATGGAGTAAAAATACCCAATTAAACACTTGTATTCTCATGGAAGAGGGGGATGGGTGGGTGGAGTAATAATCAGGTGGTGGACCATACAACCATTACCCTGCTCATGAAAACTGTACAAATTTCTTCCAAGAGCTGTAATCCGGATATGGTAAATCCCTAAAAAGGCTGATCTCAGGACTAAATAATTCCAGTTTACCTGATGATGAGAAAAACAAAATGCATTTGGTCATCAGTAATAATGTTATTATTAATGTAAATTGTAATCACCCAGTCTGCAAGTAGCAGCATTCTATCATGTAACATTGTCAAACACAGAGCATACTGTAGCTATTATAAACATATATGGTATGCTACTGTAGTTTCAAAATAAATTACTCAGTTATAATTATAATAACAATGTAAAGAAACTAATACAACTAAAATAAAAATCTATAGACTGTACAAGATGAGTTCAAGGTCTCACAATGCTTCACACAGTGTATATACAGCTCACCTAACACCAAACTAATTGAAATATAAAGAAACATTAATTTGAAATTGAGACAAGCATTGAATCTTCAATACAAACTTTAAGCAATACCATTAGCAATCCACAGTCTGGTTTATATTCAATTGAGAAACAAGAGTTATAACAGAGGCACCCTGAAAAAAAAATGGAGCCTGAAGAAAACATGATGAAGGATTCCTACAAATCCTGGGGGGGGGGGGGCTGTAGCCCCCCCCAACATAATATTTTTGTGAAAAATCGGGCAATATGGTGATAATTTTTCGGGCACCTACTGAAAGAAAAATTAATTGCAATGTGTTTTTCAATGGTTAAACGTGTATCATTAGTATTGTAACAACTTCCCCCAAATTTCTAACCAAATTGGAAGGGTAATAACACGGCAAATGATTGTATGTAATTGGCATGTGATGTAATACTGATGCATGCCTATATCACAGCACATTCACATGTTGAACGCGCGCGAAGTGCGAAAAATTTTGGTTATATTTTCGGGCAAGGTCGTTGCACCCCCCCCCCCCCACAAATCAAAGTGGGCTCCTACGCCTATGACTGTACTGTCTATAGGTTGATGGATTTGTAGGATTTCTGAAATGAATTGATTGAGTTAAAGTACATATTTTTCTTTCTGCAGAATACTGTTATTTCATAAAATTTAAGTTAAAGTTTCATAAAATTTTGTTCTGTGCAGTCCTGGTGTGAGAGGGTGGAGTTGGGTGGTGGGTACAGTTGTCAGCTAAGTGCCCAGTGAAATATGTGATACAGAATGATATACTTTAACCTTGGATAAACAAAGACTTAAAAAAGTGGATCTGGTGACACAATTTTGCATGGAACTGTGCCTGGCTCTCAATGTCACTGGTTTTTTGTATACCTTACTTGAATAATGCTTCTTTAGCCTCACAGGATGTGATTGTGGATCTAGAACTGGTGTAGGACAGTTTATCAGGAGTTTGGAGAAAAATATCAAAGAATTAAGGGAGAAGCAAACCCAGCCATCATCTGGGCAATTCCATGAAAACATGGACAAGCTCACAAAATTTAAAAGTGTGTATTTTGAGGGGAATGCTGACTTATATTGTTGGAAACATTTCATATTTTATGGAAATCAAAGAAATCTTGGTCTGAGGAGGACATTTTGGTAAAATCTGACCTGAGTAATATTGAGTGCCGGCTTAGAAAAAAATCACTAATTCAGGGCATCAGTGATGAAATGTCAATTACCATCTTTTCTTATGTAGTTTACAGTTAGTCTATATTCATTCCATGTATTGACACATTGTTTCATGCATTGCAACAAGTAAAATTTGCTTTTAGTACTCCAGATTCTTCTCATGAGTGATGCAAATTAGTGCAATCACATAATGTAACGTGAGTCACAAAATTTTGCAATTTTTCCCTCATACAAAAACTGTTGACAGGGTGAAATGGCCCACTAAAATTCTCCTCCTAGTCTTCATGCTAAACAAAATTATATTAACAGTATTGGTATCCCTTGTTCAGGCACGAAGTATTAAAGCATTGAACATTGTAACGTGAGTCACAATGTAACGTGAGTCACAGTGAGTGTACTAGTGTAACGTGAGTCACATCATCTTCCAACCCTGCAAATGATTATTTTATAAGAGAATTCAAAACAATTGATATTCTACGCGGGGACGACATCAGTCGCCAGGCTCCAGGCAGGAAGGATGTGACTACTGTTCGATCAAGCGATGGTTCCAAGGCGAAACATCAGACCCGTCACCTTACCGCATGTGTGATGGAGATCTATACGCTCTTCCAACGAGAATACCCAGAAGTGAAAATCGGCAAGAGTAAGTTCGCGGAACTACGTCCACAACATGTTCTCCTGAGTAGCAAACTGCCACATGTTTGCTTGTGCCGATTCCATGAGAACTTCATAACTGCCATCAACAGTTTACACAAAGTCGACCCAGCCGCACCATCCTACACACATGATGACTTCCAAGAAGATTGATGCCATAAATAAAGGTCTAGGCGTCGTTGATGTTTTCCGAGATGCTGCTCCAGTTCGTGGTATCGCCTGTGTACATCACATGAAGCATATCCAGGGAGAAGCTGTACACAAGATCTTGACGAAAGATGCGACTTCCACAGAGAGTTGTGGTGAATATGGCAACAGCATTTCTGTAGGAGACTGGTGTGCTGTGGAATATGAGGGTATGGTCTACCCAGGAGAAGTGAAGGTTACCGTCGGGGATGACTACCAGGTCTCTGTCATGGTTCCAGCTGGAAAACACTGGAAGTTGCCTGTCTCTCCGGATGAGATATACTACCCAAGGAGTAAGCTAGTGAGGAAACTAAAACCGCCACTAACTGCCAACAACAGAGGGCACTACGAATTTGTGGATTTGTAGGTGACTGGGAATTCAGTTTGGTCATTGCCATGGACAGTTTGAACTTTGAAGCTACATTTATAATTACAGTGACATTGTCATTTGATTAGTATATCCAAGTTCCCAGTTTTCAGAAAATATAATCAGACATGTTAGTGGACCGAACACACATTTTTGGAATCCTGAACTGTATTTTCTGGGACATTGTTCAGATCAGTCTGAGCTTTCATATGGTCATCTCATGACATTGCATCCAATTTATCCAAGTTGTCCAGAAGAAGCATTTCCTGTATTCCGTGTTCACAATTGAATGCTCAAATGTATTTTAATAGAGTTTATAACTGGTTCTCATTTATGGGAACAATATTACTTCGTTCCCATAGCATTTCACGTAAGGTCAGTGTTGTTAGACAATGTGTAACGTGAGTCACGGTAACATGAGTCACGCTAATTAATTGATATTTCAATTACATACCAATAAAAATTCTAATTGTTCAAATGTTTTTAACAATCACACACATGAATAGGATCACTTGATGTTATTGACCATTCTTTGTTATGCATAGTTTGAGAAGAAATTTGAATATAAAAAGATGTGTTTTTATTTCTGTCCTTTTCATGTAACGTGAGTCACATGGTTTTCGGCATCAATTAAAAGAAGGCCATGCAATCAAATGATAATCTCTTGTCGACATTCCATGCCTTATGCCAACATGTCTCAACACTAACAACATGACATGATTACATGCTCAGTTTTAATAGTTATGCCAAGATGTATTCTGGAAAACTGGCAAAAGCGTAACGTGAGTCACGGTGGAATTGCCCATCTTCAGCTGATATGATAGACATCTTTGAGATGAATATCAAAGGTGGAGGTGATTTGCATTGTACTGTCCATTGTCCAATTACGTTTTGAATCATATTTTTGAAACATTTAAGCAAATGCTTAAAAAAGTCAACTCTACCGTACTACGTAAATAAACATCATATCAAACAAAGTACAAAGTTCAGATTATATCCATAGTTGCGTGACCTATGTGTGACCTACCTAAATTGATCAAGTTTTTTTTTTTTTGGATGGAGTGTTCATTACGAATACCTCTAACACAAAGCTCAGCAATACAGACTGAGTAAACTTCTTTAATGTTTCTACATCATTATAGA
This sequence comes from Apostichopus parvimensis, assembly GCA_000934455.1. Classification (NCBI taxonomy): domain Eukaryota; kingdom Metazoa; phylum Echinodermata; class Holothuroidea; order Aspidochirotida; family Stichopodidae; genus Apostichopus; species Apostichopus parvimensis. Next base: position 27,607 of record KN889562.1, on the reverse strand, counting down.
ATATCTAAAATTGTATTTCAAGTTTTTGGTTTTAATCTGAAGAAAATAAATACCTAAACAGAAGACATATTTGTAGGTAACTCAAACTACTTTTATAGAAACCAACAAGTTGTCTTCCAGTCTTACCATTCTGGGAGTGTCAGGAGTTCTAGAAGACTTTATTCATATGAGTCTCGGAGGCAATTTTTATTTCAGTTTGGCAAATGGTAAAATGAACCAGAGGGTGTTTAGGCAGCTATTGTGTCAAATATGTTACAAATATACCAAGTACTGGATTAATTCAGCAAGAATCCGATCATTTTAATGTCCCTACTCGGGATTAATTCTGTCAGTTGTATTTTGAGTGGATGAGTTAAAACTTTATATAAAATTCTTTTAGTGAGAGTGAATGGAGAAACAAGAGTTTTCCTTAATCTGCAATGCTATTAAAAAATATTCTCGGTCACGTGTGTGACGGAAAAATGGGGAGATCTGCACTTTACCACTTATAGTCCGGCAGCCAAGGGGGTTAACCCTAAAATCTCTGATATAGTTTTTTCTCTGCTGATTATTACTCTTTGGGGTGTATAAAATGAGATCTGGGGTGGTGTAGACCGGTCACCTTTGAGCATTTTTAAATATTCAAAATGGCGTCCAAAATGGCCGCCGCGAAGGTCTAGAATAAAAAAATTCACATGATTCCAATCTGTTTGCCATAAAGCAAAGATATTTTGGCCAAAATATATGTTCTTGGGTTAAATGAAATAAATAAAAAGGGTCTGAGAAGTACTTGGAGTACCGTTGCTATGGTAACTATCTATATGCCTTCCAATAAGCTGGTAAAAGGCGGTAAAATTGACAACAAAACATCCATTGAAGTATGAGTAACATTCTTTGTATTTCCTAGGTTTATACAATTGACCACATTAAACTCAATAAAAACTATGAATGAAGATTTTATGTTGCCATAGTAACCACTTTTTAATAGCTTCCACAAGACCGCTTTGATGGACGAACTAAACAAACTACCATAACATATCACACGATTAACAACAGCGAAAGACACACTAATGTTAATGTTTGGAAAACAGTCTATATAAAGCTGCCAGAGGAGTCAAGATGTATCCACATTATCACAGCACTGTTCAGGGTAGATTGCAAGTATCAACTTGCAGGCATTTCAGTTTAGAGTAGTGTCATTATATTACAGTTCTGACACTTTATGTGTTTTTTGGTATTTGCTGATGGGTACTTATGTGTATTCTTTGAAGCCCATGGGTCTACAGTTGAAAGACTTTGTGTTTTGCAGGGCATCTCACTACTGCATGAACAGTGAGTTTCTAATGAGTTTCAGGAGATCATCTGGTGCTAGGGGGGTATCACTGGGAAGAGTTTTTGGGAAAAGTGTTTTGGAGCCAGCTTCATGTGACCATCCGAATGCAGTTGGATCCATACTCGGTGGATCTGGTTGAAGTGTATTTCTTCAGACTGCCACTTGAAGATGAGCCCGGGCAACATTCTCCTTAAATGCCTCATTTGTTGGAGGCAAGGTTGCCAGCTTTGGTGCACCAGCAACACTCCGGCTCACTCTGTTTGCCCACATTATCTGGCGTGCCTCTGTCATTGACGTACATTTAGTCTGACCATAGCAGGCCAGAATGAAAGGTGTTGCCTGTGTGGTGACCTCCGAAAGAACGCAACTGGTGTCACCTATGTAGCGTAGGGGTTCAGTGCCAGCTCCCAGGACTCTGAGTGCTGCAGCCTTCCCGATTCAGAAGTATGTTGCCACCGTATCGCAACCAGTGAGTCCATGTGCTGCTAACAGGTCTGGGATGATTTCAAGATGCTGGTCAACGGTAGCATTGATATCAATCACCGCACGACCTTGAATTGGCGATACCATCAACACAATGGTTGAAGCTGGTATATCACCTTGGCAACATAAGTGAAGCAAAAGAACAAAGATGTCGGTGTCGTCTGCCACCACAAGCACTTTCTTAGCCTTCGCCTCTGCCACTTGTTGAACAATTATGGTGTCAGCCTCCTCCTGCGTTGTTTTCATGTCCTGACGCTTGATAAGAATCCCACTATTTATATCCACTGGCACAGGGTCACTTCCAGTTAAAACAAGCTTGTGCTGTGTGAAGTCATCTTTGTGGGATACCATGTCCTCGCATATTAGGTTGATGAGTTGCATCTTGTTTCTGGTGACAGTCAGCATAACCATCTGTGGTGGCAGACACGTGGTGCATCGCAGAGTATACTCCCCGAGTCCCTGCTTGCTCCTTTGTCCCGTCCTTGCCTTGTGCTGTCCTTTGTGTTGTCTGTTTTGTATCTGAAAGTATAGAATTGTATGGTAGTGGTAATTTGCAGATATGTTTGAAAAGAATTATTTGCAGCCTGAAGTTACACTCCCCTTTAATTTGTCTCATTTACGGCAGAGTGCGGACTTAGGTGAAATGATCACATTGTTTTGCCAGATGGATGTAATGAATGTATACGAAAAATTGTACATGCATGTCAGTTTGTGTGATTAGGGATGTTTGTATCTGTTCTAAATGAACATCACTGTGTCGATGATGTATATGGTTTTGAAGTGACTCACCTGTCAAACACAAGATATACGTCAGTCTTCTTCATGCGTCCCTGTATATACTGTAGCTGCGGAATTGGTCGAGATAGTCTTGCACTGTGCCTGATGTCGGCCATGGTACAACCCATAGTATAGCACAACCATCCAGGAATGATGCCTCTACTCCCGTCTCAGCATTTCTACTTGACACCTCCACTTTCATGGCATTCTTGAGGCTGGCCTTAGTTTTGGCGTCACGCATCTGGCCATCTGCATCAAACATTGAAGTAGGATACGGTGAAAGTTCATGAGGCATGATGCTGTTAGATAGTCTCCGTGTCAAAAACTTTGAGCTCACCTACTTTGAGGTGTTTCAGGGTGACTGCCATCGTATTCACTGTCTTGGTTATGGTATCATGAAAGCCACCAGGCCAGCTTTTCTCGAATGTCTTCATTTGGTGTTCATCCAGAGTATCAGCATTGTTAACATTGACTGATGGATGGACTACAACCTTTCCAGTCACCACATTGACTAGTCCATCTTGGTGCTGCTCTGGATCAAGTGGATCAATGCTGAGTTCTAATTTATCATGCAGTGTATTCCTGTCCTGGGCATCGGCTTTTATTCTGGCTGGCATCTTTTCCTTGTGATGGGTCTGTGCAGGGGGACCGTCCCTGTCCCTCATTTGGTCCAAGTCATTTATAACTACATTGCATGTATGCCGACTGTATGCCCAGGTTTTCAGGGTTTCGGGTTCAAGGTGATGCCCACTATACCTCTGCGCCCATGTCCATATCGCATGAAGGTAGTTTCAATGGCCATATCAGACCATATGCCATTGAACAAACCTGAGACGTGGTGCATTGTGTGCTCCTTGTCCTTGAAGAAAACGTTTTACTGCGACCAAATATAAACGGCTTGTGTAACTTATCTAAAACATTTAAACATCAGCATTGTCTTTTTAAATGGTTACCATGGCAACAAGAAATTGTTACTCGTCAAACCTTATTCCATTATACCTTAGGATCATTAGCATGTTCCTAAGAAACAATAAATGTTTTTCCAACATTTTCTGGAAAAAATAAAGCAGTTTTGCCATTTTTTCTGGCTTTTACTGACTAAATGGTAGCCATATTGATAGTTGCCATAGCAACGGTACATCTATTTGCTCTAAAACCATTTTCATCAAAACTGTTGGACCCAAAAACTTATGACTAGACCAAACAATTATTGATCTGTGGCAAAAAAAAATGAAGTTATGTTATTTTGTATTTTCGCACTTTATGGCAGCCATCTTGGACGCCATTTTGAATATTTAAAAATGCTCAAGGGTTACAGGTCCACACCACCCTAGATCTCATTATATACACCCCAAAGAGAAATATCCAGCAGAGAAAAAAACTATATCAGAGATTTGGGGGTTAGGGTCAAATTTGGCCTTTGGCTGCCGGACTATTAGTAACTACTTTTAGGTAATGAAAGTTGGGTTTGAAAGTTGGGTTGTAGTACTTAAGTATGCACTAGGGGACCCTTTCACAAAACCATATATAGAGTAGCCAAAATCAGAAAATTGATGTGCTGCAGAGGTCATATAAAGGTCGGTCACGTGTGTGACGTGAAATGAAACTGGCTTTTTGGGACAAGAAAACATTGGCAAATTCCTCAGTTTCTAACAGGGCTGGATAACCCTAATTTCTCATGTTTCTATCAATATGTTTCCATTCTAGCAAGACATTTCACCTAAATATTTCACCTCTAAAAATTAGCATAATACTACTGTACATAAGCTAAAAAAATCAGGTCACGTGTGTGACATTGTTGGGTCACTTGTGTGACATTCTTAATTTTCATTGCATAGTATGTCAGTTTTGCAGTGCAAATGTTGACTCTAGTAATAACCACAAAACAGCACTGATGTTGATATTCCATCGGAATTACTTTAAAACAGTTCTGTTTCTATTTGGAGGGTCACGTGTGTGACATTGTTGGGTCACTTGTGTGACATTCTGCATTTTTATGGATGCTGCAATTTCATTGGATGAAGCTTTCTTCATTTCCATATAACACTGTTGTCATGCCATACACACATGACATAACAACTGTCCAAGTCCACAGTGCTGCTGCAATTTCATTGGATGAAGCTTTTCTCATTTACATGACACTGTTGTTATGCCACACACTCATGACATAACAACAGTCCAAGTCCACAGTGCTGCTGCAATTTCATTGGATGAAGCTTTTCTCATTTGCATATATGACACTGTTGTTATGCCACACACTCATGACATAACAACAGTCCAAGTCCACAGTGCTGCTGCAAATTCATTGGATGGAGCTTTTCTCATTTGCATATTACACTGTTGTCAGGCAACACACACACACATAACAAACCAGTCTGCTAACAATATTTAGTCCATTTAGTTTTGTTGAATGTTCAACTTTGGGCTTCATTGTCACACACGTGACCATAAATGTCACACACGTGACCATCGGTCACGTGTGTGACGACTAATAAGAGGCTATTAATTAATCGTAGGAATAATTATTTGACTGGATATTTTGCAGAACTAACAGTCTTTACCAAGAACGGTTGCATATCAAGTGTGGAAATCATAAGGCACATCAGTTACTTTTTATGAACACTTTTGCGCTATTTTGGTCACGTGTGTGACATCAAAATTATGCTAATTAGCACCCATTATTAACGAAGAACTGAAGATCAGGAACCTCTGCTTTAGGAATGAAATAATGGATGTATAACTGCCCCCATGTGATAGTTGATAACTAAAATATTATTTCTAGATACTCATGTAGAAATATAGTTATAAACTACAAATTTTGGCTAAAACTTTCAATAATGCAAATTTATGCAAATTAGTATGTTATGGTTGTAATTTTATTGAAACATAAATGAAACAGAAAAAAAAACAAAATATATAACATTTGGTCCTGATGAACACTTTAGTTTTTTCATGCCAGTTTCATTTTCCAGAGAATGGCCCCACATGTACAGTATATCTTTGCAACATTATCATTACTGTTCTACACTTACCATTAATGCAATTACTGCACATGAAGGAAATATCAGCTGATGAAACATTCATTTCCCTTGCCAGCACAGTGTGAAAGCTTCCATCAAAACTTGGTAACTACAGTTGGAATAGGTGATCCCCTAATAGTTGGCTTCAGGATAATTCAAGTTAACCTAATGAAGGGAAAAGAAAATGATGTGAATGAAAATTACGTCCTAACGATAGGATATATTGATATGTCTCTGGCTAACTACTGTACCCTATATACATGGACATTCACAGAGAAAAAATCCAGAGGAAGGAAAGTTCACATCAGATTCCGATAACTAGGTAAGTGTATCAAACTTGAACCGGATTGTCCATTGTTACAGTAAGTGGAAGTGGCATGTAAAGGTGCGGTGCAGTGATGTAAATGAGCTCCCAAAGGAGAGTCCAACCTCACACAACCCAACCATGCATGTGTTTGGGCTTGACTGAGAAATTTGTGAGATTTCACACCTTCTTTCCTATTGAGGACAGAATGTCTCTTGAATTTCCACTCATCAGGAGTTATCTAATTTAGTGTGTCAGCTTTGGTGGATGGGTGTTTTTATTCTTCATTTAATGGCACCAGGCCTCTGCCTTGCCTACATTGACCTAGCTACACCACTCTCTGGGGGTCTCTTTCCAGATTTTAGATCACCAAATGTTTATAGAGTACCCTGTTCAGCTGGTCAATAGCTATCCAATATGGTCAGTTCTTTCCACACATTTGGCAGATGAAGACACAGTTTGTAACCTCAAAATTTTGAGTTGAAATAGTTATGAGATAATTAAGTCAAAATTGTGACATTTGGGGACACATATTTTTTTCCCCCTATGCCCCTATTAAGCCACCGTACTCAAGTCTGTAAAGTTAGATCAAATTTGAGACCAATTAGATTTTTTAAAACCAACTGCAGTGACTGGCTCAGCAAGTGACAATTCTGTATTCACAGCTGTATATACTCAGAATAGTAGGAAGTATTTCCAATTGTGTTCTCTGTCTTAAGTGGCTGGACTTACAAGGGTAATGCAAAGCTCTCCAAATCTTCAGTATTTTCACATATAAAGTATAAAGTGCATGTAAATACAAGTTAGAGAGAAAAATATAAATTCTATGAAGTATAAATCTAAGCCCTGGTGGGAGTCCCTGGGGACTTCAGCTGAGGCATTATCACTTTTCAGATATTTAATGTTCTTTGATAGTGATTTTGAAGCCCTAGTGTAGCCCATGGAGAGGGGGGGTGGCAAGTGCTCACCACCCTAATGGATGCCAGTGCTTGAATATATCTTTTAACGCCCTCTAGATGTGTTTATTTTAAACAGTATTTAGCTCTCAAATATGCAAGGAAGAAATGTTATCATGACATGATATTGATAAAGAGTGGCAGGGGAATATAACTTCCTTAACCATGCTTGCTAGCCAGCAGTTTGGTGAATCAAGTCACAACAAACCAGATTTACTTCATTCTTACCATTCCTATGGAACTCTGTGCATCAAGAAGTGTAGGATACCAAAAGAAGCTTGATAGGTTCATAGGTCCTGCTCTCCTCTATCCAGTACGGTCTCTGTCTTCATATTCACTAGAGGGTTTCTTCCTAGTTGAATTATTACATCATGGAGCCGTTAGAGCCTCAGTGACTGCTAAATCAAAAGTGAAACACTAACATGAAATCAAATTAATTGTTCAGAAATTGCGGACGACTTCAGAAACAAAAGGATACTCACAACAAAGAAAAACCCATGGTAGCAGTTCCACTGATTGATATATTTAATTTAGTGATTATGCAGTATTACAGTGTTTGGTTTCTGAAGCTTTTATGAAAGTTCTTCTAAAGGAACTTTTGCATTCAGATAGCAACGTGACACTACAGCAGTCTTTGTGGGCAATCAACTTCACGTGTTAGCTGTAAAATACCTCTACACTTTTAGTAAGTAAATTATGTAAAGTATGTAAAAGTGATATTGAAGCTGGAAATAAATCAATAGGAAATGAGCATTATCAGCACAAACCCAGGAAATTATGGATATGTTCCATTAATGGGTTGTCTTGGACCAGTAAGGCCAGTGTAAAGCACTGCAGTGTTTTGAGAGTGGCACTATAGCCCCTACTGAGTATTTTGGGTGACACAAACTACAATAATGCTTGTGTTTGATATGGAATATTGAATCTCAATCTCTGGAAAACCTTGCATTTCATTTGACCTTTACTCACTGGCAGGTTAGCACTTAAATCCACAATATCCCAGAAGAGGAAACAACTCCAGAGTACTCGAAGAGTAGGTTTTTATGACTAAATTTGACTAAAACCTTTCGGACAGTTGAATGATCTCACAAGTGTAGAACACTACTTCAATAAACTAATATGATCCAAGTATTCTGAGCCCTGGAGGAAAACCTCCCAGGTTTCAACTTGTAAGCAATTAACACTGTAACAGGCTAGCATCACCATATTTCAGCAATTCCTACATTTTGCTGAGCCTAGGTCACGCTTTATGCTGGCATTGAGCTAGTATTGAATATTGTAACTACAACCATTGGACTACTACTACTAGGCCTAAGTTAGGCTGCACTTTTCTTATGACTAGAGAAGACCTAAGCCATAACTTCAACGTTATGTCCCTGTCCTTGTACAAAAGTTGTAGGTACATAGCCTAACAATATGAAACTTGAAAGGAACACAAGACATACGTGGGATTTCTTCTTTGACAATTGCAGCATATTCTAGGTCTGTTTCTTTCAGTATGCTCACCATCTTGAATGCATTGCAATATCTTCACATTTAGTAAGCCAGTACTGTTGCTTCGGGGAATCACGCCAAACAAACAGGTAAGTACACACATACAGTAACAACCGTTCTTGAAACGCTGCTCTACACTGTGTCGTTGGTTGTTTAGATTTTGAAAATGAGACTTGTTCAAGTCGTTTCCATTGGCCACGAGGGAAATTCCCCTCTTTTTGAGATAAATGATCAAGCTTCCAATTCAAATAATAGCAATTTACAACAAAATGGCAAATTCGTTAGATCTAAAAACGAGGACTTCAACGATATGCTGCAAAAATGTAAATTTATCATTTGCACCTCGAAAATGTTCTGGTAATGATGCGTTCATAGAATCCTGTACAGCAGATTGAAAGTGTTTACGTGATATGGGTCGTATAGGTGTTATGGAAAAGATAAAATATACTTATAAGTTATTACACTGCAACTCACCAAATTACAAAATATAAAAAGGGGTCCAACACAAAATATATAATGAAAACGCAATATGCAAATAATAAAAACAAATAAGATGGTCGTGACTAAGTTCCAGTAAAGCAAAGATAAGAGGCTAGTGTAAGTTCCAAGGAAAAACGCGTACTATCGACTAGCGAAATCTATCGTGATAGTATTGCGTCACTACAAGTGTCATCAAGACAGCAAGATAATTAGACATCTTAAGCATTTTTCAGGATATTGTTTTACTACAAGCTTGGAAAGAAGTCAATATTTTATCATTTCTAAAAACTTTTGAAATGACATGATGAAAGTATTTTGGTATTTCAACATTAATCAGAAAATGTCCAAATTATACACTTGGATAGAAGGGGAGGGGGCAACGTTACATTCAGCTGAGAAGAAGGCCAGTGCTACGGGTGTAAACCCCTCCCCGCCCCGCCCACTTACGACTTTACAAAAACATTGTTCATAGGCAAAACTGCCTGGTGTATGGAGCCAATTTTATACCTAATTGGTAGTCTAATTATGCCTCGGAGTGCACCAGTTAACATCAATCTTCAAAAAGAATTCAGAGGACGGGGCTACTGAGATTTGACTTCAACAAGCCAACGACCACTCCTCATCCGTTTTTAAATTCGTCTTTCCACTCTGGCCTTTCCATATAATAGTGTAGGCCCTACCTATGTCAGTTGGGATCCGCTCTCCCCGCCCCTTCCCTTGAAATCCTATATTAAAAATGGGGTTGAGAAGGGGGCTCATTCTCCTAGTCCTGCGAATCGATTTCAAGTTGTAGATAATTTATACATCTGCTCTTAAAATGTGGTACATGGCTACATGAAGGTGACATGCTATAATGTGTATCTCTTTGTCTGGCATTATTGTGTATAGGAATAATAGCTGGTTTGGCATCATGTCCATGCACCCAACGGCTATTTACCGAATAACTGGATGAGTAAGACTGTATTTTCTGATTTTTCATGCAATTATACAATAGTGATTTTAACATCGGTCAGTAGGCCTACAGTTTTCAAACGTCACACTAGTATTCTTTAGCACAACCTTAAGTTTAGACAAAAATTATAGTCTAACTACGCCCCAGAATTGTTTCAGTCGGAGGACCCCCACAACCCCCTACATAGAATTGCATTCAACTACTCCACAGCAACACCATCAAAACTTTCGAATCAACCTATAGTCTGATCATAAAGGTTCATTCCCCTTCCTATATTGATCGGGAGGATTTTGGAATGTGAACCCACGTTACTGGGTACTAAACCATACAGGAGAGTCGATCCGTTTTCAGGATTGGAGAGGCAAACTTACCGATACAGCCCCTCAATGAATGCACATGTACTTAATCAGAAATATACACAAATTAGCCACACGATGTACCTCCTCCTATTATGTTATACACCTTCCCCATATCTATGTAGACATGTGACAAATCACTTGATTGGTGTAGGAAGGGATAACAAATGAATGGGTTGGGGAGGGGGTTGGGATAGGCATCCCAATTAAGCAAACAATACACTTTTTGTCATTTCTGTGACCCACATTAAACACTGAAAATTTTCAAAATTTTCATATCCTTTTCTTTTCTTGAAAATCAAGTTTGTCTTAAATTGCCATCTGTAATTAAATCGAGATTCTCAACATTAAACTACTTTATTTAAAAATTTCTTCGCTTTATTTCAACCTCTTCTTTAATTCCCTTCATGTGCCATGTCGATTTATTTTTGTTTTAAACTTTCGCCTTATTACTAGAAAGTTTTTAGATCAAACTGTCGAATTATCATCCAAAAATATTAGCGTTTTATCTAAAACTTGTACATTTCTCTCGAAATTGCCATTGTATTTCTCGAAATCAAAATTTCTTTCTCATATAAATTTCAACTATTTTATCTCAAAAATAAAGTTTTCTTGATGAGGATGGTACTAAGTAAAAAGGGAGAAAAGGGGGGGGGGGGCTACATGAATTGACTATTGACATTATTGGTGAAATGTCGACATTGTTTGATTGCCTGACACTCTCTTTGCTGGTGCAAATATTTAGCTGAATAATCCAGAACTAACATGGAATGGAATTCATTACAAAGATGGTTGGGGGAGAGGAGGGAATGAACAGCGTTGTGTCGTTACATTTATTGTAATAATTTCATAATGGGGATCAAGTGTTTATTTGTAAACAAATATGTAATTTGACACAGACACGTTTTGTCTGCACGATGTGTCTGCAAGATGTGTATGACTGAACAAGTGTGTTCTTTTTTATTGTTATTCCATGTAGGTTTTAATAGTCATTAAACATGTACTACAGACTTCAAATCATTTGAAACAGACGGTATTCAAACGTTTGTGTTTTTACTTTGTCTATGCATCCACTATAGCAGATATTAGGGCGGGGGAATGTGTAAATAAAATGTTTATGGCCCACATTTTAACCGTTGGTGCTGGAGGGGGGGGGCGGACTAACACCCTACCGCTAAGGGGAAATATCAATGATACCTTCATCTACTTGATAGAGGTTGTGTTGTATTATTTACTTCCTCGACCCCTTCCTTACTACATATCCAATTAACGTCAGTTTTTAAACTGTCTGTTTCCACCGGGCATATATAACGTTACGTACATTTACTTCTATTGGCGCCAACATGTCTGTTATAAATCTCAAACATCACCCGCGAAAAGCTACGAAACACCTGTATATGAATATCGGTGACTCATGCTATTGAATACCTGTTCACATCACTGACAATGAATAGTTTAGTGTTATATTAGTGGAGTTGCAGAGTACGTATAGTATATTCGTGGGAGTTGTGTGTTACCATTGACTTGTCGAGTGGTAATTAGAATGGATTATTTAATGGAGAGGAACCGCTGTTAATAGCTAAAACAGTAATTATTGATCAGTGAGATAATTTGACGGTATGGTATAGAGGCATAGGCTAGGATGTGTACACAGGTCAGGCCAAACTTAGGTAGGCTATAGGCTAGACTAGTAATAAAGTTAGGCTATGTTAGAAATCTCAAACATCACCCGCGAAAAGCTAGAACTACTTCTTTTATAGCGAGAGGACATGCTTAGCAATCTCATAAATAATAAAAATCTTAGCCTAGTTGTTGACTGATTATCAGAAAAGTCCATGTTAAAGCATATCTTAACTATAAAGGAATTGAATAAAATACAATCGAGACACTGAGTTTTCTTTAGGAATCTTAAATTAATCGAATAATAAAACCAGCGATTAACATTCTAGGTGAGCTGATGCCTATCCTTTACTTCGAAAACAAGTACTTCATTCTAGCTAAGAAAAAGTATCCATAGACAAACTTACTGTAAAAAATTTGTGATCCCTTCAGAAAGCTTAAATCACAGAAAATTGTTCAACACGATTTTAATCGTACATAACATAGCCTTATAGGCATTAATACAAGTCAATCTATAACATTCCACAACTATTATTGTAATCACCTAACTTACTAAATCTACCAGGTCGGAAATTTGAGCCAATTGTGTGAGAAACCTGCAGCTTTTTACCGAGCAGGCTGACTGAAATAATGTTATTAAATAATTGATTATTAGCTAAATGACCTAACTCCTGCCAATATACCTGAAACTTCATGTGAAAGATAGGATTGTTAAATACTGTATAGGGCCTAGAGCTTTGAGCCTCTATAAAAAAGTTTTCCAATTTAAGTTTAATAATAATAAAATGCAATAAATAGTTATTAAAAAGAAATCTTTCAACCATCTCTTCCAGCAGCAACTAGATCGTGGTCTTCTACTCACAGAAGGTTTTGTCTTAATTTTGCCCACTTAATTATAAAAACCGCGTATCATTTCCAAATCAACAGACCTATGGCCACATGATATTTATTTTATTTTTTTTAAATTGAAAGTGCGCCACTTCTTTTACGCTGCTGCAACGTTCGCCATAACCGTAGCTATAAAGTTAGTTTTAAAAGGCGCCGTCCTCTTATTAAACTTGTAATTAACTGATTTATCTCTCGTGTTTGTAAATCGATATTTGTCCGCTAATTGTTTACACCCTCTGAACTCCATAGTAACATAATATATTACATTAAGATCTAATCAACCCGATTAAACTTAAAAGTAATAATTAATTAGTATAATTAAACACTCAAGGATATGAAGTGTTTCCAGATAACAATATTATTTGTAAAAAAAAAATATAAAAAGAGGATGGTACTATTTATTTGGAAGGAATGATAACGTTTAGAAAGTTTAGATCATAAGCGTTACCCAATTTAGGAATATCTACAAGCGCAAAGAAAGAAAAATGTTAAATTAAAAAAAATCCAGTAGAAGTTATGTCACACTCAAACCGTAACTTAGGAATGAATTTGATAACTAAACACAGATAGACATCAACTTTTAAACAAATCGTATTAATTGGAAATAATTAAAATTCACGCAGAATAGTAGGATTTGGATCAAAACTTAAATAATATGTATAATAAAAATTGAGTTTAAGCCTCACCAACCTTCTCTCTTGAAACTTGAATTTGATCTAAATCTGCTTCTCTAAATTGCATTTCAATTATAAGAAACAATTAACTTATTTATTTAAATATAATTCTCACAAATCTCATTAAACTTTATAAAAACCTTGTATTAGTTGAAGTTGACGTTTCCTTTAAATAATTCCTATTACACTAGTGACTGTTATTAACATTTCAATTACATTTTCCTACTGAAAGTTCTAAGTTAAAACACAAATAAATGTGATCAATATTTTTCTTTAAAAGATAGAATAATCTCAATTTTTGAATACCCATTTTTTATAAAATACTCAACACGTCTTTGGGATTTGTTTCCTATTAATTAATAAATTAAAATACGTAGCCTCACATTCTTAGTTTATAAAACCTTACTAGCTATAAAACCTTTTATTAATAATTTAATTAAAAAACAATTAAACTAACCCTTTAATCATACATTACCACTTCATTTTCCTATAATCTAATCTAATTATTTCTGTTAATATTTGTCTCCCCTTAAAATCAATCCTTTATTTCCGTTCATTAACTAAATTCCTTTTTACAAATAAACACCACCTAAATGTCCTAGTTTGTCGCTTTACTTTCCTTTATATTTATTTCGTTATTTTTATTATTTATAATATCATAATAATTATTCTAATCCTAACCAAATCCAATCTATTTATCTCTATCTACTCTATTATCAGTAACTCTGTTCTTTTATTCTAGATTCCTATCTCCTGTGTGTATCTAGGCCTCTGCTCTCCTAGAGTTGATGAGTCTGGTCTGAACCTTATCCTTGAGTCTGGTCTCTCTCTCTCTATCCTGAGTTCTCTCCAGAAGCTGCGGATCTATGACGAAGGCAGGAGACTAACTAATGAAGAGTTGGCGGCCATCTTGTCTTACTCCTCACAGTGTACAAGCTTGAAGGAGCTGAGGTAAGTATTCCGGTGTAGATGTTAGAATCATCATAACAGTTAAACAGGGAATTAAATGAATTAATAAAAGTTACAATATTAAACGAACAATAGAGAATGTAATGTCTGCTGTAATTTTAATGTCAAGGATTGGATTTAATTAGTTTAGTTGGATTTATTTGAATAATTAGGTCATCGCGAAAGGAATTATGTAGGATGTTATAATAAATAAAACAAAATATAATGGATAAATAGGGAATATTTTAGGAGAGTGTTGGTAAGAGAGGTGTAGAGGGGTGGGTAGGGGTTGTTTAACATGCTCGTTGTTTAGTTTATTGTTAACATTTTAGTAAGAAATAGGTTTTAGGATGACAGGAATGTTTATTAGGATACAATAGGAGATATATAGACAAGGTCGTTTGAATTTAATAATTCGAATGAGTTTTAAAATAGGGTTTGTGAGTTTATAAGTAATAAATGTGACTTCTCAAGCTGAAACCTCTAAAATATTTGTTTTTCAATTATGTTCAATCTATTTAAGATATTTTTGTTCAACAAAAGAGATTGAAAATCGTTATTAATATAAGAAGAGTAAAATGATGGCAATAAAAAAAGCAAAAACCTATAAATCTATACTTAAAAACCCATGTTATCAGATTATAATACTCTACTCTCAAATAAAACTGAAATTTAAACCAAACAAGCAAGCAATAAAACAGTTTTAGTTGTCGCAGTTCAAAAAATAGTTACTCAAAATAAGTTAATAAATAAAAGTTATCACAAAGGGGAATAAATAATTGTAATGTAATTAATTATAAAGTTAAATTGTATATTTTACTACCAAAAAATCATTAAAGGAAAATATGTATCTCATAAATTGCAGAGGTTAAGATTTGATGCATTTAAAACTACATCAATTTCTTCTTTATAGTTTGAAATACAATTTGACAAGAAATAAGCTAAATTTGTATTTATGATAATTTTAAACAATAATTTAAAAAATCATCGTGAGCTTCAGCTTTTATAATTCATAACTTTGAACAAAAACTGTTTAATATTTTAATATTCCACGTATAAATATTACGAGATACTTGATTCGATCATGACGTCCCTTCTTTGCCCTTTATAATTTAGTGTAATTGAATCCCTCACCCCAACCCCAACCCCTCACTTATAACCCATTCAAACACCGGTTTCACAAAATACATTCCCGACACCTATATTTACCAATCCATTGTAATCCTACCTACCCCCTTTAGTTATAACCGTGATTACACTCTTTGTTCTTCGCAGTTTTCCTTTTCAATGTATTTTTTACCATCCTCCCACCCTAACCCTTTCATCACCCTCTTTGTTCCTGTCACCGAGTGGTTTGTTGTTATTATCTCCAGCTCCATTATCAATTACCTGTGTTTTCTTTGTTTCTTCATGTCCATTGTTTCCTTCATATAGGCCGACTAAGAATGTATTGTAGTTTTATATACAGAGACGTAGACCTCGCTAATACGTTAATTTATTTATTTTTCTCAGACAAGATTCATGAGTCAAATTGGTTACACAACGAATATATTCAGTTTAATATATCGCTACTCCTCTCGTCTCTATCAGTCTCTCAGACCAACCTCATAAAAAGTTTCCCATTTCCATCCTTACAAATTCGCGTTAATGTTATCAGTTGATATGATCCACAGTGTATGACGTGTTACAAAAAATAATGAAAGAAATATTTAAGTCGCCTAATCCCGCCTCACCCGACACTCCAAAGAAACAGGGAAAAAAATATTCAGTAATACCATAAATAAAATACCATATAAATGAAAATTATTCAGCATGTCATATTCTCAATGCCATTCCAGGTGTAACCACGTTGTAATACGTTGGCAGTATAGCTTGGTCGGATTATATAAAAAAAAAATGTAATAGCCTACAGATCTATGATTATTCACTTTCTAGACTATCAATGCTTTATCCCAATCCCCGTGTTCAGTATGCTCTTCAGTAAGTTTAGTCTAACCACCTCCACCCTTCAGACACCCTATACCTGCTCCCGCCACTGCCCCTCCCTTTGCCCTCCCCTTCAGAGAGATTCATTTGTATGTTTTCAGAGAGCCCATCAAATCCATTCCATGTTCCTACCCGATAACATCATCACCGTTTTAGTACACACAGTAGGCCTATTCTACTTCTACAATAGTTTTCTGTACAAAAATATGCAGCGCTTACATTATACAGACGATTGATTCAAACAATTTATGTTTTAAACAATTCAATAGTAAGAATGCCACACCTGGAACTCCCGTAAATATCTCATTAGCATAATAATAGATGACACGAACCAGTTTAACCTAATGAATAGAAATAGGTAAACGAACCACGTGCCCATTGTACCCCTCAAACATTGTCAGTGAACGTGTCAAAGTAACCATGGAAACAGACATTAAGTAGGTCAGTAGGAGTACAGCAGTGACTGGGAATCATCCATTGGGGCAAATCCTCCAAATAACATATATTTATGTCATACGCCTTGTTATTGTATACGTTGCGTTCTTAATTGTTAGTTATTCTTTGTAAGTTTAACTATAAATGAGCAAAATTGCTGTAATTGGTTGTTTAATGTATCACTACATGTTCCCATGCAAACCAATCGAAGGACACTTGAATAGAGAGGGTTTATAGACAAC
The DNA here is from genome assembly GCA_000934455.1 of Apostichopus parvimensis. Lineage (NCBI taxonomy): Eukaryota > Metazoa > Echinodermata > Holothuroidea > Aspidochirotida > Stichopodidae > Apostichopus > Apostichopus parvimensis. The sequence continues at coordinate 10,680 of KN889562.1, read as the reverse complement.
ACAAAGTTATGAATACAAATTAAAGAAGGACTGATTCTTGTTACGTTCAGTTTATCTTCTTGAATTTAAGTTGCATTTCTCGTTGGAAGGAGTCTGACTAGATAACGCATTATTGTGTAGCTCTCAATTTAATTAAAGGTAGTAGGGAGTGAATATATAATTAATATAAATATATTTTATGATTCCGATTGTTTAGCTGCAGTCTTGTAAATTACGGTATTAAACGCCTTGTATAAACGGACACTGCTGGATCGTTATAGCATCATGTGTTTCACTGTTGAATTTTATTGAATTTGTTTGACTGTTTAGCAGAACACAAGTAACAGGGTGATTAAGTTCGTATTGAGAATAATAATATGCGTGTCAATCAATGAGCTAAACAATTACCATAGGATGGTTAATAAAAGTCGTATTGAATATTTACCTTGCGTAAAACACACTGTGCGAGTTTAGTAGAAAACTCTAAACATGGAAGCTTAATAGCATCCAATCAAATCTGCGATATTAAATGTAGTTCCTGGAATTAAAAAAAAAGAAGCCAATTAGCTATTATCGTTATCCCCCTCAGTTTAGGTCTAAATGTTGTGCATTAATTAATATAAAACAATGTAAATTTTTTGAGATAAAAATAGGTTGTGAAGAAGCCGAGAATAATGATACAATAAGTTCAATTGAAATAAAACCATGAGAGCTGAACTTGTCGAAAGGCCATAACGTACCTTTCCATTCTTCACACAAAATATACTAAAATAGTACTCTTTGTTAAATGTCCAGTGTTCTCTCTCGATATTGAATCAAAAATTGAAACGAATTCCAAACGCTTATGTAATATACTTCTTACCGATACTGGTTGTTTCTCCCAAGTTTGATACTTACGCCGTCACTGTATAAAACATTTGACATTATTTAGAGTTGACTTTATTGATAATTCAACCAATCACGTGACCAGCCTCATTTGTGTGAGGGTAAAAGCCTCGTCTTTCGTCCTCGTCTTAATTATTAGATAACTTTTTTAAGGCTTACAATGATATGACTTTTCACAGCACCATAAAGTGTTTATCTTTTCTTACATTTGGGGGGGGGGGGGGGGGGGGGTTAAATATGGCTTGCGTCCGTTGGGAGAGGTCTAAACAGGGAGATCCCTTTTATAAATAAAATATCCTTAAATAAAAATTGTCAATGCTGTAGCAGCGGACAGGTTGACACAAGAACGGTTTGTTCGATAAAATATAAATTATTTAAAGTTCATCAATATTTCTATTATATGGCCTACATTATATGGTGTACATTGAGTTGATGTGTCCGCTATGGCCCTTACTTTATATAAAATATTAATGAAATATTTTAAAGCGTATCTTTCAGCCACTCAATGAATAGATACAGAAAACAAACGATTGTAAAGAAAAAGCTTTTACATTAAAACAAATTGCAACAGTTCGGTAAATACACGTTTATTATGCTAATTATATACAAGGTATACGTAACCGTAATATATATTTTCTTAACATTGGCCATAGTGGTGTTTTACATAGAGCTGTACAATGTAGGTATAAGGTAGGATGATACTGAGCTATACTTGAACATATTAATTGGATAGTATGCACTATCTGTTACCGGTTAATCCAGATCATTTCATGCTCGCCAAGCTCAACTTGATGTATAGTAAGGAATCTTACAGACAATACGTTTGTATATGCACATTATCCTTCTCTTAGATTGTGAAGTGAACAACATATTAAAAGGCTGTCGAATATTATTTTCACAGAATACATACTAGTTTTAGTATTAAGATGAGACAGACTGAAAAACAGCTTAGCTTGATGAGTCGCCATATTGTAAGGGCAGGGGCGGCGATTTGTTTCAAATATGGGCGGGGGGGGGGGGGCATTTGCTTGGGTGCAGGCGCGTATCAACTTTCATCCCCCAAATTGTTCGTGCGCTTCATGATATTTTGTATATATGGTTACTGGTTGCTACAGCCCTATTTTCCTTTTTTATCGGCAAACCAAATTTCATTACGGATGTCCGTCTAGCTATAATTTCGAAAAAAAAAGTAAACACTACTTTCGGTGAAATTTAGTCTGTGACGTTTTTTGGTGATATTTAGTTACAAATTGTGACACGGTTAGACAAGCGCGTAGCGAGGAATTTGCCAAGGGAGGGGCGAAGCTTGTAAGCAAACTATCTAAGGGTAGCGCCACCATGATTGGCGCGAAGCGTAAAAGAAATTTTTTGGCCGAAAATGCCTCCCAGATTGCTGGAAATGGCACTTCCCAGGCCTTGTAAGTTGCATCTATTTTCTATTTTTTTATTACTAGCGACTTTATAAAGAAATACAAAAAATATGCTCAAGGTCACCCCTTTCGCACCCCACCCCTTGGCTACGCGCCTGCGGTTAGAAATCTTGTAGGAAGCAGGCTAAATGGAAACCCAGTGAACCCATATCGATGTGAATTATATATATGATTGTACGTACTTACACTCATACACAAGAGATATACAGACATTATGATAATAATCATGAGTGACAACTTGCTATACTGTCACAGGTCACAGAAACGACCACGAAGTGTCATTTACCTCATGCAGCATATGTTGGATGAAGTTTTAGCCGCCGCCTAGTATAATTTGGATAAATAATCTCACGCATTATTTTCTATTTATAGCCAAAAAAGAACAACTATGACACCAAATATTGGGGGGGGGGGGATATTAGATACTATATCCCCCACTTAAAATATTGGGGGATGGTGATATTATAACGAATTTCTCCTTTAGCAACATTTATATATTTTACCAAACTCATAAAAATCATACCAATCATTATGAATAATAACATGCTACCCCCATCTACACCTACCACCAGCCCGGTTAATTCATATCGGCCCCATGTCAGATCTGTGTGTGGTCGATCTTTAATGGTTTTTGCCAGAAAATAATAACATTTTAAATGATATGACCAAAACAATCGGATTGCTGAAAAGAGGTAAAACGAGTGTTGTAAAATCCCCACTAGTCACACCACAATCCATATATTTTTGGTCTATTTACTTGTAGGTTAAGTCACCAGTATAAAGACACTTAGTGTAGACTTCACTGCAAATGTTTGCGACGCTACCGTTCATTTACCGTGTCAGGGGCGACGGAGCCGTGAAAGAGGGGTGTGTGGGGCAGTTGTGGGGGGGGGGGGGTTATTTGGCACATGCTTTGCCACTATCCTGATAGCCCTGGAAAGTGACCTCCGTTTTTTAATGGAAATAATCAGATTCCAACTTTGGTAATTAAAAGTGCTCTCTTGTTATGGGGTTTTTGTAACAAGTGCATTCATGTCTAAAACATTGCTATGAAAATAATAATAATGATAAAACATGCACTTCAAAAGTACCGGTATAAAGAAACTTTTTGTTGAAAACATTCAAATATTTTAATTTGTGAAGGGGAACGCACAGAGTATTCATTTTGAGAGGTTTAACATAATTTCAGAGTTTAGTGGTTTCTTGCGTAAAATCAAAGTCACATGCTCCACTGCCCCTCAGTGTTTGTGCTTCCATGAAACATTTCTTTTGGCGAATCAACGAAGATCGCGTTGATGTGGTTCTTAATAAAGTATGAACAGGAAGTTGTATAGGAACTCCTTGGTATGAAGGAAGTCTGATAATTGGGACACATGCAGTTCTTAATTGAGAACATCGTTGAATAGGAAGATTCGATTGTGTAATGGTTAAGGAAATTCTTATCAACTCCACAAAAAAAGTTATAAGTTTGTACAATTTGATTTACATCAATGACAAAAAACAATGCGTGCAATGTGATAACATTACTGAAGGGTGGTAATGATTAAATACTTAAATAATAAGGAATCTTGTTATATCTGCCTTGTTCATGTAATTGCAACATTTTGTGTTTACTTTTTTACTGAAATCACCCGGGAGGACCAGTTGTTTCGCCCAGTAAAGAATGTTGCTATGTCCTCGACCCTCCTACCCCTCTCCATTATATTATTCCTCCGTCTCAGTACAAGTGTTTGCAGGTTCGTCATCCCGCCATTACATCGAGAAATGTAATTTGTAGCATCTTAAAACTATTTTGAGATTAAGAATCAATAATTTAGCTGTAAGTTTCATTATTGATAGATTTATATTTTACCAGTGAACTCTAACATTTTGAGTGATTTATGTCAACTTTATCTATTTGGTTATGTCCAAGACGTAGTTTTGTATTACACGCCGGTACTTTCTTGTCGTACATGCAAAGCGCCATCAGTCGGATGGGTGGCTTCAGTATATGTCGCATGACGGCATTCTCCCTACTCCAATTATATGATCCATTATAATTTAGTTTTCGTGGGATCATTGAAACACAAGACTTGTGATCATAATTAACTCTGATCAGAATGATCAATCAGATGTGATTTATTTCCTTGTTATTTGCTGTTTACTTTATTTATCTTCATTGATTTGGTAAACAATAAACCTGACTAGGTGGACATTCCTCTACGTCTTCTACATCTTACACGATGATTACTCTACCTCTCTCCATAGGTTTGAATTCTACGATCTGCCAGACACTATTCCGGTTGGATCCATTCCATCATCCTTGAAGTCAAGAAACGTGAAAAGTATTGTCACAATGACGTCATAATGGACACATTTCAAATTTCTTACATCTATTTAAAGGCTTTACCAACCAGCCAACTTTGTGAATTTCTTTTGACATGTAGAGTGTTGTTGATTCACATAAAAGATAGTAATGGATCAGTAACACATGATGGCAATTTTCAATGAAGAGACACCCAAAACAGAGTCTTGTGATAGTAAACAACAAATCGAATAATAGAAATCTAACAACACTTAATATTGCTAAGCTTGGTTGATTTAAGAGATAACGGTAAGTCATATTCCTAACATTTCGCTCTTTCGGGATCACTGCCCTATACGATGTTTTTGAGAACAACAATCAAATCAGCTGATGCTTTTAATCTCTTTCCGAAAAGTAGTGGTATCATACACTTTGGGCAACTTAATTACACTGCGACAATTATTGTGTAAGGTTTTGATGTAATATTGTGCCCCCCGGAGTATGTCAACCCCTACCCCCGGACCCCCCTCCCTGACAAACACACATTTAAACAAATCCACATCTCCGCTTAAAACCATTCTTTAAATCTGAATTGCAGAATAACGCCGCAAAGTGTAACTTAATTCTTTTGCAAGTTCTGCAAACGAAGTTTTTGTTTCTCTGAAATTGCTGCAAAATGTATTAAAACATAAACGAAAACAAAACAGAGACCAAACATGTATCGGAACTGTTGGTACTAGATGTACCGTACTCAAAATATTCTGATGGGTAACATTACCATAAAGACTTTATAAAGGCAAAGATAAGACACTCGTTCTGCAGTGTTGTACAGGAACAGAGGGTCGTCAAAGCCGACATCATATATGGGGAGGAGGAAGAGGGGGGGGGGTGGGGAATCTGTGGAAAAAGGGGAAGTTTAGACTTCAAATGATACCTCTGATGTATAGTTTGACTTATATTATGTCCAATACGCAACATTGTGCTATAAATACTCTGAGTTAGTTTGAAATGCGTGGTAGTGTTTTTTTTTTTGGGGGGGGGGGAGACATCCCATCACCACCGCGATGGGCGCTTGACAATATTAAAATATATTTGTATTGGCAAAAACTAACATCCATGCATGTTTGCCTTAACAAAATAATAGTATAAATAAAAAGTGGGTAATGATATATAAGGAAAACATTTTGAATTATATGTGAATTTAAAACCATATTTTATTTATTGTTCACTTCTATAGAGGAATTAAAGCACGGAGGTATACAATAGTGTGTCACTCATTAACTGTTCCAGAATGGGTCCCTATTTCGTGTGTTTCACACAGTTGTCATGGCAACCAAGCAGAAACTGAGTTAAATTATCAGTAGACATTTCATTATGTATTTTCCTTATCATATGAACCTCTTTTGTAAATCGTAAAGTTAAGAGGGAACGTCTAGTGAGACTAATACTATACTGAAAGTGTTCTTTGCTTACACTAACTCTGTACTTGGAAACAGGAAAATATAATTTCACTATTATCATTCGAGAACGCGACCCCATAGGTATACAAACAGTGGTATGGGTGTCACACCGCTCGGTCTCAAATTGATGCCAAGTCGGTTGACAAATTGAAGATAAATTTATTATGGTCGTACACTTAAGAAAGTAAGAGTTATAATACAAAAACGAAGAAAGGAAAACAGAATCGGTTTGTCTGTTACTCCCTTACGTCTATATTTCCCCAAATTTGGATAATATTAGGTAAATAAAATGCAGCAGATTCCTGCTGCTTGGCCCCACCCCTTCAACAGGGCCTTGCACTTCAACCCGCTGAAAATTGAGCACTTCTCATAAATAGATTTCAGTGTTTCACAATTACTTCAATATATCTGCAAAACGCTGCAGCGTAAGTCCAACGGATCCCCACCAGCCTGCTTGGAATACATTCTAGAGAAATATCATTTATTTATAACATGTGGTCTCCGAGGCGCTTCCCCTGGAACCAACCAGTGCTTCAAATATTTTCCAGAGAAGTTTAATTCCTCTATCTTATGTACACGTAGTTGCTGTGGTTGGACTCGCTATAAGAGATCAAAATTCTGCAGCTTCTGGAGTTTCGCATCGCACCCTTTGATAACATTAAACAATCAAAGAAAAATATCTAATTTACATATTTTGGTCTGTAAATCTGCAAAGCGAAATGCATAAAAAAAGGCTTTATTTTGGATCTGATAAGTATTAGTTACATTTTCAAGCTATTGTAACCGAACTTGCGTAGTATTGAAACTTTGAAAGCTATTCTTTAAGCTGTATTAACTGTTTAAGTAATGTTATAATTCTTTGCCGGGAAATCCCGTTATCCTCCTAAGTTGTTTACTATGACGTAAGCAATTGTGGCTTTTCGGTCCCCGGAAGACTGGTGACCGCAACTCAGAGGCGGTGTACTTTGAAGTAGAACATTCTGGTGCGCGTTAAACCATTGTTCATTCATACTTAGTAAAGATTCCTAAATCCTATTGGTCCATTCAGGTCAGCTGACCGTGGTTAATCCTGTGAGTAACGCACGGTCAAATTACGGGGCATCACTTTAATAAATCTTTGGTT
>KN889561.1:71255-84456 GCA_000934455.1 Apostichopus parvimensis | reverse complement strand
AAAAAAAAAAAAAATCAATTTTGAATGATTTTCTGGTGTCTTTAAAGGAATGGCTCTCACCTACACATATAGGGCAAATATAACACCTATTTGCAATGCTATGGAAACCATTTTTAATAGTAAATCTCCAAGTTAGTAAACAGCAACCATTTTCAAATATATGTATATATATATGTAGACAGACAGACAGATAGAAAGAGAGAGAAGATACAAGCCCATGTAAAATACCTTTATGCAAATCATACAAGACACTTTGACACAGAGTATATTATTAGATTTTGCTTCTTTGAAGCAAGCAAGCCAAGTCTAACTTAAAGCAGGAGACACATGAAGCTTATTTTCCTTTCAGCAGTTATTATTAATCTCAAACATAGGAAACAGCAAACAGGGTAGCTCACTGCAATCCTCTTTACATTTCCTCTTTACCACTTTGTATTAGTCCTGTTCAGAAAAAGTCTCAGGAGATGCTAACATCTTAGAAGTGATAAGTGATGCTCAAAGTTACATACAGCAATTCAATTTGGTAGATAGAAATCAAGAAATGGATAGCAAGAAACAGAGACAGAGAGGAGTTGATCAAAACTGCCACATAAACAAAAACTTTAGTAATTCAAAATGGCCAACAACCATCAAGGTTCTGGATCTAGCAATAACAGCAGGTGACAAAATGGCATATCCATTCCTTGTTGCGACTATTAAGTCTTCTCTCAACAACTGGGTTACTATTACTGGCCAAGCGGTTTATGAGATCAAATCAATGGCAAATCAGCAAAACAACTAAAATCGTTTATCATGTATTATGGTCGCTACAGAAACTTGGAAAAAAGAACCCGATATTTGTTAACCATGGATTTTGGAAAGAAGAGTCATATGTTAGAACAAACTAAAATTATAAAATTTCCTTGTGCCTCATCACATGTTTTTCTCTCTCTCTTAGTGCAAAAATTTTTTTCTAAAGAGATTGTAAATACACAAGAATCCTGACTATGATGTAACTCCTACCCACAAAAGTGCAGTTTGCAATGGTAGATGTAAAAATGACATTACGGCATATTATTATCCAAAATGGATTTTACAAATTTTGATTATACCAAAGCTGTTGGAAAGTCAATAACCGTTGGCCGTAGATGAAATGTTGTTTATTAAGCAATGATGAAATGCAAACATTGAACAGTACTGACAGATGTGGTTTCAACGACCACCAACCACTGCTGCTGTCTGATCAATAATATATGTCGGGTGTATTAAGAGACGGGTATGCTAGGGGTACCAAGATCATCTAGGTAGGCACAAAACTTGGACTGTTACCTGATCTATATCAGGGATGAGCCTGGGGTAGAAATAAAATCACGGAACTATGCAAAAATTGCGGTATAGGCTCCAGTTTGCATATGCTACAGTGTGTTAGGATAATAGTTTTTGTCACGAGGTAGAAAAGAAATTACTGATATTCCGCGAATTCCCGCAAAAAGCTCATGCCTGCTATATACATCTATAGTGAACAATAATAGCAAGTCAAGAGCAGAGTATATATTACATATTTACTAGCTGCAGAAGGGATGCGTAGGGAGGGGCAACCGAAGGTCATTAATAGATCATAACTCTAGCATCTACAAATATCAGCATTTTTGTTAACTTTGGTAATTAGAAATGTGATCAATATTGCTATATTTCTTCAAGTTTTGAGTAATACTATAGACCCCAAAAAAACTATGCTTCAAACATTTAATGGTCAATTAATTTATCTGCTTGCCATGATGGGAGATTCTATCTTGGTTAAATTTCTCTTCCTTGTTGTTAATGAAAAATGGCATTAGCTGTTGATGGATTACTTTTGCATAGTTTATAGTTTGCTACCAGACTAATCTCTCTACAGGTGATTTTACGGATGCTACGATCGGTCACCGACATTATCAGTACTTGTTCAAAAAAATATTGTGGGGTACATGAAATGAATTGGGAGTTTTACCTCTCTCTTCTCTCCTGGAATTTCATATTCTTTCTGCTCCTGTGGACAGAAAGATCAACCAAAACAAACTGTAAAAAAGGAGACTTTACAGATACCATCAGGGAGACCTTTGGTGCAATATCAAGGAGAGAAATGCACAGAGAGTGCAGATTCTGTATACTTTATATTTTGCTGTGTATGATTGCAACTTCTCTTGTGCGTGATATCTGTTGTCCGACCATTGCAAAACCCCCAATCTTTTTTCTTTTTTTTTACAGAAGGAAAGCATTTGTAGATTATTTGGTTCATCAGCTGTTAAATACTTTAATGCTTAAATATTTATCTAATACGAGTAAAGAGATAGAGGAAGCAATGCCATTCTGCAATATTGTGAAGAGTCTGCTTGCAAGTTAGAATTGTTAACATATTGTATTTCCCAAAGATGATATATAGAAAGCTGAATTTGTCTTGAAATCCTTTCTCTGCTGCTTTCTTACTTGCATTGATTGAAACTGGGGCGTGATCTCTGGTTTAAAGGGTATGCAAGTTTCTGTGGCTTCTGACTGAGCCCCTCACCCCCCACCCCCCAAGGGCTGGATAGTTCACTTGGTAGATCGCTGGGATTGTAACCCAGAGGTCAATGGTCAGAAGCCTGTTCTAGCCATAAATAGTTCTTTGTTCCTTTCCAATTTTGAATTTTGTTGGATGTGAGATGGATCTGTCAAAGTGATAAGAGCCAGTGACCAGATAGTTACATTAAGGTGTTATAAACCTAACGAGATTGGTAGAACCGATGGTTTTAGCTCAACTAATCCTAGGATAAATTGATCAGCGGTATTTAACTGGTGTAATGATTTAAAACTGGTGAGATCAGCTAAATAAAATTCAAAGGCAAAGTGTGAAAAAAACAAATCCTACCTTTACATGCTTCTCAACTTGTTCATCAATGTCCTGAAAATGGAGAGAAAAAAAATTACTTAAAGAGAAGACAATTCCTGCCAGTTACCTGTCAAAGTATATATTAACCTAATTTAGAATTTATGTTTTTCAAGGTATTTCACAAAATTCAGCTTCAGTAAGTTTCGAGCTCTCTAATCAACTGACTTTGTCTATCCATGAAACAGTATCACAGCATTTTTCATTCCTTTTCTATTCGTATCTCATTCAGTTCACAATAGAATAAAAAGATGCCCATTGCCTTTTTTAGAACTGCCATCATATAAACTCAATGATTTTTGCCAGTTAAAGATTGAACAGAATAACTTGAAAATACCTTAAAAAAATATATATATATTTCTACGCAAACTATCATGTAAATATCTTATCAACATCTCACAAGAATCTTTTCGTCCGAAGAAGGGAGGAAGAATAACTGTTTCACCGATCGGCCATTTTTATACACAACATAATGTCAGGTTTTGCATATAAACTAAAAGCGTGTGTTGAGACATTCTCATTCTGCGATTGGCTTTTTCTCTAAAGCCAGATGAGTAGGATTTTTTTTTTTTTTAAAGCATGAAGAGGACAAGCACATGAAAAATATCTTTTTTAATTTAAGGTGAAAGAGGGGAGGGCTGGTTTGGGTTTTCATTTTACTTTTCTTTCTTTCTTTTTATTTTTTTTATTTTCATGCATGAGCTCTAACACATTACCATTTCTAAATGGTCATTTCTTTTATTAGTCTTACAGTTTACATGATGAGTGAGGGGCTGGACACACAGAAGGGGGGGGGGGAACACAAATGACCACAAAGTAATTAAAGGGAGGGTTAATTGGATGACACATGAGAGAATCATAAACACATGTTACAGCAGATGTACAGAGACAGCCTTTGTCGGGAGAAAAGAAAAAGTATATTAAACTTGACCGCAAAGCATAATTATAAAGTAATGTTGTATTGCTACACTTAGTCATGGGAGAGAGTATGTACAACTCCCCCCCACCCCCCTCCCCCACAAAAACCTTGTTCATTGGCCATGTCATGAAGAGACTGATCATTCCGACTCTACCATCAAAAAATAATAAAATCAAAAGCTCCAAAGCAGACGGTTTCATATTCAATTGAAAGAAAAAAAGATCATTTTAGTCTAGTAAATTCAAATGCAGTAAAAGTCATTAACCAACGAAAAAAAAAAAAATCAAAATCAACAAAATATCTACCCTATCCTGTTCAAAGGAAACAAGACTAAAATTACAACAAATTTCCACCATTCTCAGCATATTTTCTGGTTTAAGACCCCCCCCCACCACCAACCCGAACCCCCCAATTTTTCTGAGACCTAAGTATCCATGTTGTATCCTCCAATGACAACTTGTTTAGATTCCAAAATAACATGAAAATAATTTTTCATTCATTGTTTTTTTTATTCAAATTATACCTTCGGAATTGACTCCTTCACTGCTGTCTCCTTCAATTCCTATGAAATAAGAAAAGACAAAATATATTGAAAATATTGAGACAAAAAACCTTATTTACTTTTTGAACAATTTGAAAAATAGACCTATGACAAGAGAGAATGGTCATCACCTTCTTTCAAAGCTACCAAGCTTTCCAAGCTTCCGGTAGCTTTCAAATGGTTAACGCTCGCATCTACGTTTGCCAACATTTCACTGTAAGGATTATTTCTTTCATAAACACTGGAATTTCATTCTAAATTTAACATAATTTATCTTGTGAAAATAATCAAGCATAAAGTTTTGGTCATTGTATCATACAGCTGACCAAAGACCAAAGTATTACTTAAGTTGTTTATAAAAAAATGAAAATCTGAGTGTAAACGGTAAAACATCTACGGTGCTTCCTTCGATGTGGAATGAGGACTTGCGAAACATTGTTTCCGATAAATAAAGAGAATCCAAGAATATTTTTATCCAAGAAAGTTTCTAGATAGACACATAAGGGTGTATAGAAATGAAGAACTCACCTCCACAAACTTTTCACTTACTTCAGTCTTGGCTTGATCCTGAAAATAAGACAGGGAAAACATTAACTGACGTTAGTTACAAGTCTGACACGAACAATATCAGAATGGGTGACAATGGAAGTGGGTCCCCTCCACCCGCCTCTTCCATCCCACCCCCGTACTGGCTCTCCATTATTGGAAAATTTTGTTCCAGCATTGTATAAATATTAAGTCAGTAAATCAAATCTTCATGGTATCCCTCTCTTTTTCTCAATTTTTTTTCAAATTGTTATTCTTATTATTGTTTTTTTTTAAATCATAAAACATGTACACATGTATCTAATGAAACTGCTCTTTGGAAATTATTTAAATGTAAATGAAAATTGTGAAGTCCTTTCTATCAGGAATATGCCTTAAATCCTTCTTACTAGCTGATCCCTACACTAACAGCTTGACATCTAGCATAAAACAGTATCAACTGCTGGTATTTCAGTCTAAATCGCGAGGACAACTGCAACTTCGGCCCCCAAAATGGTACATGTAAATAATAGGCTAGCCCTATATATACATCTTTCAGGAAAATGTTGAAGACTTGGTTTGAAAGGTGTCAGAATTTCTGTAGGTTAACTAAGTTCTGTTGTAACACTATTACATAACAAATTAGTAACACTGAAGCCAGTTTGTTCTCTCATACATGGTCTTAGATATAACGTCGCCGAAACTATCCTGGTAACCGAATCGAATCCTCCGTTGCGACAGGACGAGGGGTTTATGTATATGCTACGGTATAAATCGTTAAACCTACCTGGATGACATTTTCAAGTTCTTCTGGGGTGACCTTTGGAACAGAGAAGAGAGAGAGCGATAAAATAGCATATTAATCATTTCCCTAGCAACAATAACAACAAAACACCCATAAATTTACTTTTACATGTTGGTTGCAAAATGCACATGCATTGTGTTAACTATGAATAATTACTGTTGTATATGACATCAGTTTTATCTGTGAAGGCTGTCAGATGAATATGAAGTTGCAAAACTAAAACTTCCTTGGAAAACCAAACAAAATCCCCCACCCCCCCAAAAAAGTAATGGACGAATCAAACAGATGAAGCACAAACAGCAACAAATACATTGGCATGACCATGGGGTTAACATTGACAAAATCTTTAGAAAGAGGAACACAATTGTATTATTATTATAATTTACTTCTTATAAAAAATTGGAAGACAAAGCCATATTGTTTCAAATCAACTACCAGACTGCAAAATAATGTTGTCTTTTTGTATTTTGCTTTTTTAAATTTATTTATTTATTTTGTTTTGCAAATGGGGAGGGAGACAAACAAACTTTCGGAAAGTTTTCTAAATATTCTTACTTTATAGATGAATCTATTGATGAAACTTTATAAAGACGAATCAAGTCAAGGTGTAATACAGTATTTCACTAAACCCAAAGAGTTCACTCAAAATCAAGATATATTTGATTTATAGGGTCACTGTGTCTAAAATATTCATCTTTTAAAGCACTCTGAAAATTTTCTATCTAGCAAACATATCTAGGAATTTAATATTTCTAAAATTTCATTTCCATATGTTTCCTTTTAACTTAATAACAGCATGCTGGAACGTCCTAGACTTAACTTTTATTACAGCTTTCCACGTATCTGAAGCGGTTTCACAAAAACATTGCATTGAACAGTGGAATATGAATCCATTACGAATGTGTCATTATAATGAATACAACACATGCAGGTGATATGCAAATATACAAAAACTTTGCATATATGTAAATTAACTTCAACTGAACATTCATATTAAACAGAGTGGACTAAAACTGAAAAATATATTAAACCTAATGTAACTATTTTCTGTGATTTCATGCATAAACTTCACATCCATTCTTCGTTTCTCTCTCTTATTGTTTTATACCCTCGCTTCTGATATATATATATTTTTTGTAATCTTGTCTTGAAATGTAACTTTAGAAAGAATGCATTAACACAAAGCCTTGATAAGAAAAATATCATATCTATTCTTAAATTGTCTCTCTAACGATCACACCTTGGCACCAGAAGCAAATTTACCACCCAAGGAATTTGTTCTAATCCAGTTGGTTAAAACCCATTGGCAATGAAAATCACGAGTGTTACCCTCCAGCAGTACTAAATGTATCCAAATTAACAAATGTTGTAAACAAATTTTTACACAACTGGACAAGTCATAACAAAAATAAAAGAAAATCAGAAAACTGAAAAGGGGAGCGAAATAAGACAAATTTGTTTTTTTGCAAAATACAAAATTGTTGCGAGCAGAAGGGGGGATAGCGGCTATAGAGGGCTACCTCTGACCCGGACACCACTTTCTTGGTGATTATTGTCGTGGTTACGGTTTTAGTTTGGTACTTGGATCCTGTGTCGCTATCGATCGAACGAAGCTCCTTACGGGCAGAGAAGTGAAAAGATGGTTGTCAGAAGATTTCTTCGTTCTATACCACTTGGAACGAATGTTTTGTCATCTTTATGATTTATATCAACACATAGAAACATGACCTTGATGGTAAAATGTGGTTTTAAGAACATACATCTCTACTTTGATGTCTCTTAAAATCTCACGATTGATAGAAAATCGCTGTCACGCAGTTCTGCCTCGAGTTCATTTCATGTATTAATTTGTTCACTAAAATTCCGACCACATTCTCTCAGTCTCTTATACCACTGAAGACCGATTCAACCCATTCTCACAAAAATGTTTCCATTTTTTTGCCAGTTCTATTGACCAAGTTAACTTCACGATGCTAATTTTACCAAAATGGCATGTGTGCTTGCCGAAATCCATAAATCAGAAACGAGCAATTCTTTAAAAACATTTTTTGTTCTTCTTGACATGAATTGTACTTTCATTTTTTGCATATGACAAAAGAATGATATGGATTAAAAATTTCAAAAAACATGACATATAAGAAAAGGAAAACTTGATACCAAACCATCATGGTTGTATCTGCCCTTTCAGATCTACGATTACTGTTACAGATTCAAAATCATGGCCGATGAAACAATCACATCGGCTATTCCTTTACCGCTTCAATAAATATTTGATACCATCTCAGCCTTACAAGGATATTCTAGGTTAAAATTTAGTATCTGACTTAATGAAATGAGAACAAATTCTAGAGGATCCTGGTGAAATTTACAATCAATTCCTGCATAGCATTTATGGAGATATGGATAGTCGAAATTATTTACATTTCCTACCAAACGTGAACTTAAAGCAAACCGGTGTAATGCCATAGTTGCACACTGGCGGAAAAATGTGTTGTTTTTCTTTATTTTTCACTTTATCTGTTTGACCTTTCGATTGGATAGGGGTCCAAATTTATGGGATGTAAAGTTCACAACATGCAAATAACAGTAGTGTGAGAAGGAAATTGGCCGTCAATTTGAAAGAAACAACAGAAGACATTTGAAAGTTTTCCACCTATGACATCACACCAGTTTTCTTCAAGTTCACTTTTGGGTAGAAAATGAGTCAATTAGTTTGCAAATATTATTATCTCAAAAACCGGTATGTAGAAAATTTGGATGCAAACTTCATGTTTTCATCTTTCATTGGTCAAAAGACAATTTATTCCCCCAGACTATTCTCTTAATCCAGTAGCAATGCATTTCATTAGTTTGGAATATAACTGTTTTGTATATTTGCAAAACCTCCAAGTCTCTGTTTGTGTGTGACTCATACTAATATGAACAAGTATCAAGTCGCCAAGATTTTCGCCATCAAATAAATCACTGGGCCACTCATTATGAATCAACATTATTTGGTAAAACAACCTAGTTGGCTGTCAATAGATCGATCAATCAATCAGCTGTCGATAGATGGCAAACTTGTTTTTGAGAACTAAAAATACTTGGTAGGTGTGTTGGTAAATTTTTGGGAACTACCCACTAACAGCAACAACCGTGTATTTCTGAAGGTTTTTTATTTCTGAAGTTTTTTTATTTCTGAAGTTACCTAGATAAAAGTTTAAAAAAAAAAAACCTTACATGCAATAGTAATCTGTAATATCTGAACAATTTTCTGATTGATATCTGAACAATTTTCAGATTTTCTGTAATATCTGAACCGTGCATTTCTGAAGTTTTTATTTTATTTCTGAAGTTACCTAGAAAAAAGTTAAAAAGAAAACCTTACTGGCAATATTAATCTGTAATATCTGAACAAATTTTAGCAGATGAATATGAAATTTTAAGATAATTAGTAAATACCTCAATCTCAGCATGCTTAACAGTGACATCATCAGTAGGAGAGCGAGCGCCGGCGTCCTGTCAGCCAAACAACATGCAAGATATGGTGATTAGTGATAAAACAAGAAAAAAATACACAAATACTACACAGCAACCTTAAACAGGCAGGCAAAACAAGGTTTACCAGACTTAAAACAAGAAATATCCCTGATTATCCACATTTTGCAAAAATTTGAGAAAAGTGAAATATTTCTCTTCAATACCAGTTGCACATATGAGACACAAAATTGAGGGGGAAAAATTAGGTCTGGCAAAATATTTCTATAAAATATTAGAGGACTGTTTAAGAGTATCCCCATAATTTTTTGGCCACTGAGATGTACATAGAATACTTAAAGGAGCAAGAAACATGCATAAAAAAAATTACTAAAAACAATGCATAAACTGGGCTGACATGAAAATATACAATTTCCTTCGTTTGTTCAATTTTCTATTGGTAATGTATCTATCTGTATATTAACTAATTGATTTATTTCGTTTAATTTTAATATTCTTTCAGCAGTCCCTGTCTGCTGGAAAATCCCTAATAAACCAAACAGTCGACATATTTTCTAATACATATCACTACTAATAAACTTTGATAACAAGATTAAACAGGCTGTGATGAATGGCTCTCCTCTCCTCTACATTTTATTTTTCTTGTGATTTTTCTCTTGCTATCAAAATGAGTTTTCAAATATTTCTAGATTTTTGCCCAAATAAGCTTTTAAGTATCAAGAATTAAATAGTATATTTCATTGCCTCTTTGAAGAGGAGTTAATCTTTAAAGCTAAGTAGAAACATATTCAAACAAAGTACATGTCACTACTCGATGTGGAATTTATCCCCATGTGTTTTTTCACCATATATATTTTATGAAGAAGACCCAGAAAAATCAGTGGTGTACGGGAAAGAAAGGGCTGGAGGATATTGTGTTTTTCATGACAAGCGTTTTCGAAATTATTACAGCCTCTTCAATATTCTATGCAAATCTGTTTGAAATGTGAAACAGAAAGCTAGTGTCTATATAATATTGTGTGTGATAAGTTTACATGCAATTTTAAGGCACAAAACGTATATTTCTTCATCTATCTATTCTTTATCATCTATGAATAAATTATTTTTTAACCTTACATAAAAGAAGAAGTAAAAAGGGGGAATTATTAATCTCATCTGCCATGATAACGTCATATGCTCATATGTGGCTATACATATTTTAGGACATTGAAACTTTAACATTTAAACTTATCTTTGCTGAACAGGTAATATGTTTATGTCAAGTGTGTTGAATATTTGGTGCAGAATAATTGCTCAATATTTGTAACCTATTCAACTCGACATTTTGAAAGTCCACCTTTGAGCTTTTTTCAAAATTCTGAATATTACAATGAAACCTTTCTGTTCATACCTTTTCATCTGTAATTTCTTGCTTCAGTTCCTCAAATCCTGGTTCCTCGTCCTTGTAGTGCCGATTTGTAAGTGTAGGTGGAGGGGTGAGAGGGGGGGCAGGGGGGTTGAAGGATGTAAAAGTGGGTCATGACGGGTAAGACACGATACCATAATGAAGCGGGGGAAAAGGTTTCGTGAGCGTTTTAACGGAAAATGTTAGGAGTAGTCCAGAGATGCGAGAGAGAGAGAGAGAGAAGGCAATCAAACATAATAATAATGACATGCACGACAAAGGGAAGGAAAAAAAGAAGAGAAAAAGTGGTGTTAATATGAAAAACAGACCTTAAAAAATGCAATCCCAACAGAATGATTACAAGCAAACTATCAAGACTAATGATTCCCACCAAAAGAACTAAAAATCTACAGCAAGATTCCAGGGACGGGTCTAGAGCTAGAGGGTACTATGCATCACAGAGGGGGGGGTGGAGAAGGGGTGTAATGTGGGGGGGGTTGCTTCTAAATGACAATGCTTCATCCAATTATTTGGTCTACTTCATATGGGATATGGTATTAATCATCTTGGTGTAGAGGGTCAGAAGGTTGGGACAACGAAACTAATAATATATATTCAGAGGTGTACTTTGTTGAGATTATTAAAAACCATTTCCGTTTTCTTG
Organism: Apostichopus parvimensis; assembly: GCA_000934455.1. Taxonomy (NCBI): domain Eukaryota; kingdom Metazoa; phylum Echinodermata; class Holothuroidea; order Aspidochirotida; family Stichopodidae; genus Apostichopus; species Apostichopus parvimensis. The sequence goes on along the minus strand of KN889561.1, from coordinate 73,257 downwards.
GTTGGAAACTTTCTTTTTCTTTACTCTTAACTCTGGCAATTTCTTTGACCTTTTGTACACTAATGTCACTTAACATTCCATCCACACATTCGCTTTTCTACGACAACTGAAACAGACAAAATGGACATCTAGTGACTATCACGATCAAAGCATCAGCTAAACATGTAACTAATATGTAACGTAAGCTAGAAGCTTCTGCCAGGTACAAACACGCAAGACAAAAGCTCTACGGCTAGTTTCTAAAATCTACCACATAAAAATCGGAAGGATCCATTCTTGAATCCAAAAACTTAAGCTAGGGGCATCCTTATTATTTTTGCAACTTTCAAAATACACAAGATGTGAAAAACAAAAGTTTTAATTGGCTAACCAAATGTGTGAAGACTTTAAGGCAACCAATTTCAATACAATAAATATTTAAAACTAAGTGGGGAAAATGCTAAAATCTGTTATGATATGAAGGTTTTAAAGTTGTTCTCTAGATATCTGTGTTTTGATAGTCAAGGTTTCATTTCTATTACAATTAAAAGTTAGTCTACACACACAAAGTTCATGTATCCAGATCTTATTCTGCTGGGAATGGGGCTCATACCTTTTTTCCAGTCAAACTTTTGAAAAATGTTCATTTTCCTTTAACCATTACCGTTACTTTCTAAAAGACAGTTACTTTTGTCGCATTAACAACTAACATTTTGAAGAGAGTTAAAAATCCTGTTTTTTGTCAAAGGATGAAACACAACATTTCTCAAGAGCTGTGACTCCTATTCAATAAATGTGAGTTTAAAGGAATATTTGTAATCTTGAAAATGCATTTCAATTATTTACTTTCACAACCATCCTAACAGATCTAGCATTTTAATTTCATGTCCAAAATGGTCACGTCTCACTACTTCTTTTTGACAATCATCTCACATCCGTTTGTTGCAAACTCATCAGACGCACATAAGAACGGACTATCAGAGCCAAATTTACAGACGATTTCATTTTATAGCCATGGAAGGAATTTTTTTTTAATTGCAGTCAAAGAAATACGATAGCCAGAGATGAAGAGTAATATTTTGAAGAAATCAGCATGTACTTTAAAGATTATAAATGCACACACTGAAGTCTGGAGAAGGGGGCTAAGCTCACACCATTTTTGAGGTAACTATGGGGTAAGCAAACAGTATACATGTATATATTTGTAATATTTGCAAAACAGAATTGAAGAAAAAGGGGAGTAGAAATTTGGAAAATAGTCGGATTTTTTTTTTCCTTTTTTTTTTTTTAAGAACTAAGGATGAGAGTAATTTTTTGTATGACCAGCTAGATAATCATTCAGCCTTTTAAGGGTGGGGTTTTACAAATCATATATAGATAAATATTTATGTGAATATGAAGAATGCAAGTCAGCATAGCCCAAAATTAACATATGAAATATATTAAGCCACATGCAATGAAGTTATAACTCAGCCAGGATTATATAACGTTATGGAATATAAAATTGGGCAGGCCAAAATAAGAAAGAGAAAAGTTTTCCAAAAAATGGAGGTTGATTAATAATGACAACAAAACCATATCTCAAAAGCCAAGGTTAAAAGCTGGTTAAATATGAGAAGGAAAAGTTAACTACTGTTAGTAGCATGGGTTCAATGATCCAAAATCGCAGGTTGCTATGACGACCACTCTCTACACAGACAGACGAAAAACCAGAAAATAACAGCCACACTTCATCACTTGCCGATCAGCCACACGGACACATACCCACACCCAAAACATTTACTCACACACACACACATCTCTTTACTACCACAGTATTGACTATGTTCACACCAAGCCTAAGCTGGTTTCTGCTCTATCAAGGTCATTTACCCCTGTAATATCAATGCTGATGTCCGCAGTCCCATCTTTGGGAGAGTCCAAGTCTCCACGTAGGGGACTATAGGCTGTGGAAGAAAAACAAAAGGATAGGACTTGTTCATTTTACAGATATATTTCATAACTGCTGTAAATAAACAATCAC
>KN889561.1:36969-62433 GCA_000934455.1 Apostichopus parvimensis | reverse complement strand
CCCCCTCCCCCCTAAAAAACACAATTGCAATCGGTCTTTTGGTTTATACTGAAATAAACCACGACAAAATCCTTCATTGGATTTAAATGCTGACATCAATTTGTTGCTGTTTATTTAATGGTATATTTGGGTGTTCCCTACAGGTCTCTAAAAAGTGATGAACATTGCCTCTTTATAGTTGAAACATTTTCAAAAGTATACAACCCTTATAATGAACATATCAAAAAAAAAAAAAGTGAAAACATTCTGAATTGCACGTTACTCAACTGCAACAGAACCAGTATAATAAATGCAAGAATATCATTACCTCAAATTAATAAGGACACACATTAGATAGAGTAACAGTTTCTTATGACACTTCATGGTTCCCACGCTTTTAAACAAATAAAATGGCTGACTTTCTACCAAGACCAAAATACAGCGACTGACTTTACAGTATAATATTAAACCTACACACTAAATGATGGCAGTAAGCCTAACAATTATAACTCTTGCAAAATGTATGCTAAACAAATTTCAATAATTTTGGTGAAGGGGACATTCAAGGGGGTCCATTCAAACAGCCATGAACCCCAAACATAAGATGGTGTAGCAATTAATTTCCACCACAGCTTTTTTTTAATATTAAATTTTGGTCTCACACTGCTTCAAATACCCTTGCTGGAGTTATTCATAACAAAAAGTGTTCAAATTAGGATTTTTCCTTTTAATCCTTTCCCAGACTACAACGTCAAAAATTCAAGGAGTGTCAAGGCCTAGCAGATAGTTTCTATCTTTCCTCTGCTCTCTCAAGAGTTTTCCCCCTTACTTTTTTCTAGACCGCATGGGAACCATGAATACGATGGGGTTAGCAAGACTACAATAAGAGAATAATTACATTGGTTATTAGAGGGTAGTGACAAAAACGGTCTGAATGTTAATAAATGTTGACATGACGGTCATGCTTGTGACAATGATTATTAAAGTTGTGTGTTTCGGTAAATCTGTGTGTAATATTCGTACACATGCATGCATGTTAGAAGTATTAGTGTGAAGGCTAAAGTTTGATTTAGTATTAAAGAGACACATTCAAATATGAAGAATTAGTTAACGATCAACTTGAATTTATATCATAGCTAAATGTAACAAATAAGTTCAAAATTTTTTTTTTTAATTCTCTCCTTCCCCTCTCTCCCTCCCAAGCTAGAAAATATCTCTTTGCACCCCTAGATTAATTTTTTATCAAACTACTTTTGTCATTTCTCATCAGCAAATCCCCCTTTTTTTTTTGGTGGGGGGGGGGGGCTTAATATCACATTTTCTCATCATTAGGTTTCTTGTCAGCAAAATTTCAATGGATGTACAATGGCATCATGTACACTAGGAACTTCCATTTGGTAAATTATGTGGCTAGAGCCTGGGTTGCTGCTTAGGTGTTCCTTCAAGACAAGCTATAAAATTCGAGGGTTTTGGTATGGAACAAAAAAACCTAACCATTCAAAATTTCTTATGATGTAAAGGAAGCAAAAAATGACGATGCCAGCTGTATAACTTTCACCCAATGAAAAACCTCCAAGACAAATAGATACCTCTTGTTGTGATCATGTGGACATGCATATTCATGAGTGAACTTAAGTCTTATTTTCATTGTATGAATATACATAGAATGGTCCAGGGGTGTATAAAGATATTCAACCCTCACAATAAAAAAGAACAGCACACCATTAAACAGTTCAATGTGCTAGAAAAATCTCACAGCTAGAGAGGGTTGAAGTAAATATGATGTTAAGAATTATGCATTAACCTTTAAAAAATTAAATTTACCAAAGAAAATATTAATTCAATCAAAAGTTAAACACAAACATGATATGCCACTTTAACTTAGAGTATTTTCAAACATGCAAGGAGCAGGATTAAGATGGGTGTTTTGAAGTAATTTTTTTTTTGCAAACAGAACAAAAGAGATGAGTAATTTGGACGTGCTGTTAAATTAACAAAAATGCAAAAAACAAAAGACTCTTTTAAATGATTCGTTACCTCTCCCTTCTCCATTTTGTAATCCTAGAAAACAAAAATCAAATGAATGGTAAATGGCCATGTCTGACCAAAGCACAAATAAAAAGTCATGCACATTACCAAGGTCAAAGGTCAGACAGAGACGTGCTTGCCAGACAACGAATCAGATAATGCCAAGAGGGGTCAGAAATGGGGTGGCAGAGAATAGTGGGGAAAAGAATTTACACCATTGGAGATGCGAAGAAAAATTCATGTGTGTTGGACTTGACTGAATCCTTCTCAGACAAAATGATATATTGATTGACTGATGCATATCTTTGAAAGTTATAAAGGATCGCCTCAATAACCTAAAATTAGACTTTGAAAAATTAACATGAATGTTTAGCTGAATTTCCTTCTTTTTTTTTTCTGTATGTATGTTTGAATTTCTTTTCTTCAGTTTTGCTGTTGAATGATAGATGGTTTTTAAAGAATGCTTTTAAGACTTTAAGGACAGCAAATGATAGTATAAATGTGACTAGATGAAACAACCTAATGTCAGAATTTAAGGACCTTTTCAGCAATTTTAACTCAAAAATTAATTAGTTTCCATTTTTCCATGACCAATATGTGTTGAATAAATAACAAACATATGGAGGAGACCTGTCAATTTTCTTTAACGTCTCATTTTCCTTCTTACTTCTCCACATATTTTTTTTGAGGGGGGGGGGAGCTGGGTGGAAGAGGGAGGGAGGTTGGGGTGGATAATAGGTTCCTGTTACAATTGTTTTGAGGAGAAATATTTTTGAGGCAATAAGGAAACATACAGATTTTTAACCTAAGCTGCATCAATTGTTTAGGCCTAATATATATATAAATAATAGCTTCTTTTTAGCTTCTGGTGTCAATAGTGAAGTCTTCCTTACAATTTGGTACATTGACGTTTGACCCAGACCCTAAGTCGCTATTTCAAATTTGTCTCATCATTCTCTACATATCGTGCGGTTTAATACCTTTCTCCTACATGCTGACAAGCAGAAAATGGACATAATAAAAATGCACCCAAAGAGAAAAAGACAGAGGTGAAATTTAGGTGAAGATTTGAAGGGGGGGGGGGTGGTTGTAGCAAGACCAAGACCTGAGAAGAGGGGGAGAGGTACACAGGGAAAGAATTGGGGGGTTGGGGGTAGAAGGCTAGGAGATAGCCAGAAAAACAATTGGAACAAAGGAAGCAAAGCAACCATAAATGTCTTATGGTCAGGTAGAATACCCAGCGAACCAAAAGCATGCAAAACGATCACAGCTCCTTAAGCATCACTGGAAAAATCACAGCCATTCATATTCACATCCCGCCTTTATTCCTATATCATTTTCATCTCGGCTGCCTGGGGTGCAGCAGGGGTGATATATGGACCAAAGTTTAAAAAACTCTGGAAATGCTTAACTATGATAATTATAACATGGGAAAAGTTGGATTGAGGTGGCAAAATGTATTCCTTCGCTTGGTATGAGAAATGAAAGTCTCCCTTTCTTTTTTCTTCCGTATTTTATAATGCTATAAGCTACGATGGAAAGCTCAAAGATGGAGCGGTGTTTTTGGCAAATTGTATGAAAAATATTAAAGTTTCGTGACTGCAATATTAAGACATATATTTCATCATTACATGTATTAAAACAATATATGTTTTACTCCATCCCCCCTCTCGATGTCGACGTTATCTACCCATCTATATATCAAAGAAACTTTACTTTGGGAGTCCACTCCCTTCTTCCACCCCCCCCCCTAGACGTCGGTTTACCACGTGCCCCTCTCTAGTACCACGTGGAACCGCAATAATTCATGCTAGCATGCAAGACCAGAAGATGCAGGTAGACGATGAACATCCAAATTGCAAGCGACGACCAAAAAAAAGAGAGAAAATGGAAATTTTGAAGCACAGAAATTAAAGCATAATCACAATACCTCGTCCTCGCTTTCCGATTCGCTCTCCGATTCGCTATCGGTGGCTTTCTTGACCTTTGATACCAAAGGTCAAGTGTGCAAGGTAAAGAATGTTTAAGGAGAAAAAGGGGACATTAGTAGAAATGAATAAAAGCTCCAGAACAAAAAAGAGGAAGCCAAACATTGGCCAAACATATGAGAACTGTTTGGTAGTTCCATTTTTGTTGTTGATGATGTCATGTTGTCAGATGAGAGTGTTGCTATGGCCATCTCTCTTCATAATAATCGAAACAAACTAATAAAATTCTTGCTTTTATAGTGTCATCAGGACTGGTGTTAAAATAGACGGAAGAAAACTCTTGCTTTGTTTAACTGTGAACAAAGTCTTTTTTTTCTATTGTGGTTGTCAAATAAAAACTGTTATTATACCAACATTCCGCCCCAAATTTGAACTGCGTAAACCTGTGATAGGTGGAGAAAGTAACATTCCAAAATTCTTGTCAGACTGCCAAACTCTTATTTGAACGACATTTTATTACAGGGAAAAACGTTAAAGCAGTAACCATTGTGAATTAGTAAATGTCATTAGTTTCTCACTGAGAAATAAAACTTTTTTGGAATGTATATAGGGTCTTGTAATATGCTTAAAAATCTCCAACCTAAATTTAATTGACATTTCCATCAAAATCGATCACCTCCCTCTGTAAATGACAATAATAACTTTGACATGTTTAAATATTGCATTCAGCACTGATACAGCCTGCATAATCAGACCAAGAGATTAATCAAGTTCTCTCCTCTTGTTACATATCAGGTCAACAGTCTTAAGAATCTTTTCCTTCCTCTCTCCTCTCGTTATAAACCACCTCCACCCCCTGGCACCCACCTACCCCAATAAATGTCAATCTCATAAAAAGTACCACTAAACTGTTATGCAACAAGAAAAAACCCTGCTCTGAGAAACACAACCATCCCAGAAAACACCACCTCCCCCTGAACCTACTCCACACCCCCGCACTTCCCCATCCCCTGACAAACTTCCCATTCCTCATCCAACAAGGCTCCAAGAATTGCAAACTGCACACTCATACTTTCTGCTAGACTTGCTATTAATAACATTTCCCATACACCTGACCCTGTTAAAGCTCCACACTTCTCCAACATAGATGCGAACTTGACTCACCTTGACATAAGCAGGCATGGTAACATTAAGATTGCACACTGATACTTGTGGAGGGAGCCCTCTTTGAACTCTCGGTTCCCGCATAAATGAAAGCCTGCCGCAAGGTTCCTGGGTTTGGTCTCTCATCCTCACGAAGAAGGGAAGTCTATTTTCATGGAAGGCATGGAAGTTGAGATGGAGTTGCTCGCCCGATTTCTGTACTGGGACGAGGTTCCCTGCCAGCTCAATGAAGACTGGTCTACCATCCAACACCTGCGAGGACACCATATCAAAGAGGGTGTAACGTTAGTCAACGTGGATTGATGGATGGATGGTTAAACAGGGGTTTGTGTAGAGTGCAGGAGGTACATAGTTGTACCTTAGTATTAAATAGTCTGAGTTAATAATATAATGATACATTCCTAACCATAGATTTAACCAATAACCCGAGAGAATCTCACATGTGAAGCTAGATAAAATACACAGACAAAATGGAAGACTTGTCACAGAAAACCCTGGTAGTTCAAACATTTACACATCCTATTTTCTTCCCATCAGGGGGGGGGGGGGTTTAAGATATCCCTGTGTCAACCTGTGTTCTAAGAAATCCACACTCTTCCCAGAAAAACCCAAAAACAAAACTGTGGTAATGTGTGTCTAGGTGATGTAAACTGGCAAATCTGTGTAAAAAATCCACGCATTTTCATTTCACACAACATGACCGAGATTTAATACCAGGGGAAATCATAGGTTTCTACGCATGAATTTGGAAGTTCTGACACAGATTTTCTTCCGTCCTGTCTCGAGATCTTACCTCAACATCTTTGCTACGAGCCACTTCCTTGAATTCTTCCTTCTGTTCCAGGGGTTTGTCGATCTTATCGTCCGTCACGCAGAACACCCTCACTCTCGCTTCGATCGGATCGTGCGTCTTGGCAAAGACCACAAACTTGGACATGAAAGGAACCGCTTTCAGTTCTTGATAAAGTTCTCTGGCAAAGTTACTAGCTTGATCAATCTCTTTACAGTCCATCAACCAGAACCTATGGCAAAAGAAATAATAATAATAGTTGACCATTTGAAGGGGGTTGGGTTATTGTTATTAAATGTCTCACTTTTGTTGACTTTCTTTTTGTCGTTCTGGGAGTAAATCTACTTGCAAGCCCCAAATGGTTGTTTTTGGTTCAATTCTTTCCTCTCTTACACTTCTTGTTTGTGCTATATTGTGTTTGTTTCATGTATTATGTGGAATAAAAAACATATAAACTGAACTAAAAACCTTTGCAATTCAAGCATGTTTATAAAATACTTTTTGTTAAATTCCATCTGAATTAGAATTTAAGTTGAAGAAAGAAGTCATTTTGGAGTTATTAATTGATATCAGAAATCAAATGATATAATAAAGAATATTTAAATGGAGTTGATGACTTTGAGCTGTTTTTTGCAATTCAAGCATGTTTATAAAATACTTTTTGCTGAATTCCATCTCAGTTAGAATTTAAGTTGAAGAAAGAAAGTCATTTTGGAGTTATTAATTGATTCAGAAATCAAATGATATACTAAAGAATATTAAAATGGAATTGATGACTTTGAGCTGTTTTTTTCACCCTGTCCATTACTATTTCTAAACTAAATACTAAACTAAATAGTATTTCGACTTAGTCGAGAGGATGGAATGTACTGTTAGTGAACAAACTTGATCACAACAACAAATATCACCTTCAATGTTACACACTAAAAAAAACTAAGCCCATATACATACATCTGCAATAGAAGTGTGGTAGGCTTTAACATTAGGCCATAAACCACATCCACACTATTCTTTCAGACTGTTAGAAAGTAACTTCACATGAGGTTTTCACAAGTGACTGCCAATTATCCTTGATGACTAACCTAAGTGATCTTCATTTGGTTTAGAAAAAAAATCATTTGTGGCAATATAAATGCTAAAATCCAGTGACGTATTTTGAGCCCCATCCTTCACATGGCATGATACATTACATTGAAAACAAAGCAACCTTATTTATTAATAACTTACAACAAACAGTGAGCAACTAAAAGACATGTATACACAACAGACAGACAGACAGACCGACAGACAGACAGACAGACAGACAGACGACTTAATACTAACCTTGCAGATACTGTTGTGGTGAAAGAGACACAGTCATTGACAAATGTAAGTGGTGTCGTACCTGTGATATCTTCCCACTGTGCTGGGGCAGTACCACCTGAATTCAAATAAATATGGGCATCACATGTAAACGATAGAACAATACCGCAAACTCACATATTCAACGATTTTCACGTTCTCCTTCGGCCAATCTTAAAATTAACATAAAATCCAATAACTACAGTAGAATAATTATGGACTTGATTAGGTCTAAAGACACCTTTTGTCATTCCATGGAATTTTGGCAATCAAAAATTTCTTGTCATCTTAAAAATCAACATATGTTACAGTACTTTGTCTTAAGAGAGACCTTAAATTTGTCCCTCCAGGATTCAATTGTGAAAATGACCAAAATTACACAGATAATCACCATTACATGCTCAAAGAAACTTTCCAATTTTTTTTTATACTTTGTTCACTTGAGACATGTACAGTAGGTTTCAGGTTTACTGAAAACTTGACATTTTATTAATGCATGACCAAGATGTCAACAGGTTTTCTAGTTCATTTGTTAAATTTCCAATTATATTCTAAACCATCCTGTAAAGATTGTCATTTAACCTCCCTGGGTTACCGACACCTCTTTTCAAATAAAAGAGACACCAAAAAAATTGGTGAAAAATTCTCATTCACTTTTTCAAAGTTATCAGTTGTAAAACTAAACTACCTGGCTGACAAACCTGTCAGAAATATATGGAATAAATAAGTTTTAATAGATACTTTAATCGGGTCCCTTAGTGGAAAAAGACAAAGGGTAGATTATCTCAGTCAGGCCATTTTGCAAAACTTATTTTGAGTATGATTCTGTATGCTTGGTAACAGTTGGAAAACCCCCTTGGTGACCGATCGCAAATAGCTGCTTTAAAACTGGTTAACGAGACTCACCACTGATACTGCAGAGTAGTCTGAGTGTGGGGGTGTCCCCACCATAGGTGTTGACACCTTGGTTGTACGCTGTGGGTACCGGGATGGTGACAGTGATGGGCTTGTGGAACTTCCTGCGACGAGGCTCGATAGTCACAATGGGACTGACCATCACCCTGTTCCCCAGGACTTTCTTGACCGCATCGTTGCTGACCGGTTGGGCCTGACGATGAGTACAAGACGAAAGAACTTCTCATAAATGAAATCTTGACCAGGCACTTAAAACATGGATCGTGCAGATATTATATTTTGTTGTGTTTATAGTTTTATAGAGTAGAGACAAATCATGTAACAGTTACTAACATTTCTATCTTTCACTTTGAAAATGCACATACATTGAGTCTTAAAAAAACCCAGATATTCCCTCTGAAAAACTAACAGGTATTAAAGTTTGAAAAGTAGTAGATGTTTAGGTCTGGAAGTAACAGATGTTTTCTAACGGGTTGTAGACATCTGTCTGTGACATTCATACAACAATCTTAAACATACATGTTGTGAGTCAAGGGTACTCACATGCCAGGAGATAATTGAATTGCAATTGTGACCACTTGGTTTGATTAACTATTAAACATTGCACCTGTTTTCTCTCAAGTTATCGCAATCAACTGAAAACATTTCAACATTCTGCCACACACAGTACATCGAATAACCACAGTCTTCTCAATGTCACAGGTAAGCTGTACATTTTATCTTTTACTGTAGAAACGCACAGAGACAAAAAGACATGCAAGAAGCTACTGAACTTTGCAAAGGCCAACTCTGGCGGTACCAGTTTTTCTTCGAACATTTTTTTTGGGGGGGGGGGCCTGCACGTTTGTTAAATTGATTATAATCGTTTACCTGCAGGCCGACTTTAATCTTCTTGGTGAGGGTACCTTCAGGGAACACAGCTTGCACCTGTGGTACCACCGTAGAGTTCAGCATGCCACCCTGGGTGCCGATGATGTTTGTCTCTTGTCGGACTCGTGAAATGATGGCAAAGTACTGCGGAAAGTCTTTAGTGATAATCCGGCAGATTCTCTTGTCAGATGGGACATTGTTGTCTGGACGAGAGAAGAAAAAAAAACATAGTTAAAAGGGGGGGAAAAAATTCTCAAAATTTACAGAAATGAAAACTAACAAACAACGTTTTCTTGACCCCACCTCAAAAACAATCAAATTAACAAGTTATCCAAGTATCATGTATTCTTTCACATTGACAAGTTTTGGACCGTCATAATACAGAAAAGAAGTTCCGAAGACTTTTGCAAAATCTGCTTACACTACTGTATATGAGTTCAAGTATTTGCCATGCATTTATGTTACAAATTCAATGTATACTGCTGACCATTATTCCTAGGTCCTACATCTAATATTCATTTCAGCTTGTTTAAGCTTTTTTTTCTTTCCGTATCTTTCGGTTTAAATTTTTTTCTTCTTGTGGTCATTAGCTTGACAAACGACATTTGTTTTTGCTAGTGTCTATCATGCTTACTAACCTATTGTTGTATACCTGAGACCTGTATTGACTTTATCGTGCATGTGAGAAAATAATTTTGAATTGAATTGAATTGAATGGAACTAGGTATACGGGAACAGCTTACTATGTTGGAGGTGGGGGGGGGGAGTGGATTGGTTGGCAGTAAGGAGTAAACCATGTAGGTGTATTGCAGAAATGAATGGTAAAGCTCAGTATTAACAAACACCAAACTTTGAAAGGAGTGAATTGTTTTAACTTAACCAATTGGTCCCGTCGTTCTGCTAACCAGCTGATTGAAGATGGCAGACGTCGGATTAATATTAATAAGTGCTGTGAACCTCATAATGTGTATAATCTTTGAGGAGGTCAACGGGCCAATTTGGCTTATGATTATTGATTTTGAATTGTTTGATTTATGTCCAAGATAATTCTATTTTATGTTTGACCTTTATTCTGCATTAAATGCTACATGTTTAAGGAACTTCTTCCCCCCAACCCCCCCACCTCTGTTTACCTCCCTCCCTCACCCATCCCTGCCTCCCTCCCTCCTACCACTTAAAGAGCTGTAAGTTGGTTCATAAAAGTGATCCTTGTGTTGCCATTCCTTCTAGTAAACATCCTCCCCTTACCTTCCAATTCATAGCCATCCATAGTTTTCTTGACCTCTTCCTCTGTTGCTCCGAGAGAATGCTCCCTCCAGCTCTCTCCGTTGTCGCTTCTCAATACAACGATTTCTCTCTCGTTACCGCGCAGAGATGCAAAGTGGGGTACCTCCAGGAGAACGGGTCTTAACAGATACGAAACAGAGAGAGAAAGTTAATTGGGATGTCACATCCTATTTCAATGACATGACAAAACTCTCACAAAAGAGATGATTTTTTTTTTTTTTTTTCCATTTTTATACATTTTTGAGACTCATCACAGTTTATAGTAAATATTGGAAGAATACTGTCACATTAAAACATCATATTTGATTATTATTCTACATAAGTTTTAATTCAAAGGAGATTACAATTTAACTAAAATTTCTGCTATTCCAATTACAAAACCAAACAATTTTTGTTCAGGGTGTTAGAAGTATGAACATGGTATATAATACTGCTAGATGAGAAAGGACACAGAACCTATTTTGTCTTACGTTTCTTGTACTTAATCGATAAAAAGAATTTTCAAACACAGCAACATGTCTAATACAAAACTACTGACAGTTTTTCACAAAACAGTCCAAACATGAACAACAGAAACACTAAACAAACATAAAGGGTAATAACGATAACTTCTAAGCTAATCGGATAACTACCATGCGTCGTTTTTGGATTTGTAATGGTTTCTGTTCAAGGGTTTCCAAAAAGGAAAATACACATTGAATGAAGATGGACGGGGGATTAATTTCCTGCACTCACCTTTGCTACTGATTAAATTGACAAATAACTTCATGGTGTCTTGTTTCGACCACCATGACACCACCCTTCTGACCAAACCCTTCCCCATAACCCACCCCCCCTCCCACCCCTACCACAACCCCCTCTCCCCCAGTTATCCACTTCCATTTGTGTCCTTGAAAGTTTGTGTTGTTTCAAGATAAAATGCTCCTGCAGTAACTATGAACATTTATTCTACTGGTTTACAGTAACTTCCTGAAACGAATGAAGAATCCCTCCAATTTGCAATCGATCAACTTCAACACATCTTCCTAGCTATCTATACAAAAAGATAAGTGATAATAAATTTAATATTATGTACCCATTTTGACAAAACTTTTCAAAATATAAGTTCAAACAATGTTGCAATCCCACATTGACACTGATTCGAATGTTCTCGCTTTATCATTTGGAAATAGACCTTGGAAAAAACAAATATCCGAACTTACATTAACTGTATTATGAGCAGATAAAGATATTGCTACTTTAAAAACAATAATTTCAGATTCAATTCAATATGCTGCTTTTCTATCATATAAATATCCACAAATTTTTGTGCAGGTGATAAATTCTTGTAGCAGTGAACAACTATAAATGTTTACAAAACACATACAATTCAAGACATGTTCAAACTCAATTAGAAACCAACAAGAGACTGATATTTGAAACCTATTCAACTGCAAACATAAAAAATAATCCAGGAAAAGTGTGATACATTTATTAATATATAGCTAGTAGCAGCTACCATCGCCATAGCAACAGAAATAAAAATCATATGTACAGCTCTGGCAACATTGACACCCAGTCAAAAAAATATATATAATAAGATAACATAAGATGAACAGAATATAAAAGTTTGGTTAAACGCCCCAATTATGAGTGTTTTTCTTCTAGAATATCATTTCTCAACATACAACACATATGGTATAACATAGCAAACTGCTATGCAATATAGCCGAGTTGCTACACAAATCCAGGAGTGTAGCAGTTTATTAATAACAGTTTTTTTTTTATATTAATAACAAATTTCATATGATCCAAACCCTGCTATGCAAAATGTGATGCTGAATCATCCTTCGTTTTTGTTCTCCACACTTTCTAAGCAAACATACTTCAAAATTAAATCAGAAAAAGTCCAAAACAAATTCATGTCCATCAAATGTACATCACCCACTTGTAAAATTTATCCTCTATATGGTAGTTTTGTAGACATAACAACTTGGTTTTGCATTAGATGTATGGAAAAACATCAAACCAGTATTGTTGGCATTACAAGATACAGTATGCTTGCCTCCCTCTCTTATTCCCTTTATACTTCCTTTTCTTCTTCTTCTTCTTCTTCTTAAAACACTCTGAACTGAGTAGGACTTCATTTGGCAGCGTTTTTAATACTACTTTAAACATATATGTTGCAGGCTAGGACTAGCTAAAGCGTTTTACACATGCCCAGTCACAAGTGTTAAAAAAAAGGAAACAGAAATGCTGAGACAAGCAAAAGCTTTGAAAGTGTGTGAGATATCTGGTCGCAAACGAAACTTTAAAAAAAATATATATACATTATAAAAACATTCACAACAGAGAGATCAATTGTTATAAACTGCTTGACTGTGAGAAGAGAACAAGTGCTGAATGTGGACTTGGTGCGTTGCTAATAAAGCGGAGGTAATAAACATCAACGGAGTAGCTATCAGAAGAGGTTTGTCTTACATTTTAAATGATCTTAAATGAATGCAGACTTTAGCACCTTATCTTGCTGGCACCGGTTCCAAAATAAATTTCCCTTTACTTAATTTCTTGTTAAAGCACAGATATACCAGTCATTTAAAAAAAAAGTTTGACTCGACTTGATGGGAGAGCTAAAATGTAAGAGCTTAAACGTAAGACATTTTGTCTTTGTTTTCATTGAGACTTTGTTAAGGGGCAACATGAGCATATTTTTGAGCAAATTTAATTTCCAATCTGACAGATTGTTTTGATATATGGCCTTGAACAATACTTCTTACACATGTTACTTAAGAAAAGGATATTTATTTGTTGTCTTCTTTTGTTTTATGAAAAGAATGCACATTTTTCTTAGCTGGTTTGAGAGAGGAGCTCGACTCCAAAAATGGGAGTTTTTGCTGTTTTGGTTTCTGACCACCTGGCCTGCTAACTTATAGCTTTGCAATTTTGTTCAAATCATTTGCAATTTGTGTCCAATAAAAAAGAGACATCTGTGTTTTACTTGGTTGCTTATATTTACTCATTTGGCAAATAAAAGACCAAGCAGAACTATCGACTCTTGTTAGTAAAAACGAACATCGTACAAGAACGGGGAGAAATGAGAGAGACCGAGAAAAACTAAAAAACCATAAGCAGGACACATTCAGGCGATGATTCTGGTTTATTCAAAAGCAGAGACGATGGTGTGTCATACTTTATGAATATGCATATGTTAGGGTCATGAGGTGCTACCATCATCACATGCATAATGCAGCACAGTGCAAGACATACCGGAGAAATTTCTCTGTAGCAGGCCCCATCTCCAGAATACGACTGACCATGGTTTCCCCGTCGTTGAGGGGAGGATAGGTCACTAGTTTGTTGCCTAGGCCACTGAGCATGCCCAGAATGATAATACAAAAGGATAAGTTTCGGTAGAAGGTCATTCAGCAATCGCAAAGAGAAAAACGTTATCATTCAAACACGTCAAACAACACGACACCACCGGACATATCGGGAACAAGTTTATTAGTTGTACCGCCGAGAAAAAATATTCTCTTATTAGTGATTGGTTTCAGCTATTTTTTTATGAAATACAGCAGAATTTCTTTTCTTTCTGTGATCACGAAAGAGTTATTTCTGTGGAGGAGAACACATCCTAAATACAGACCTTTAAGTCTAGATGACATCTGATATCCACCGAGAGGGGAGGGGGAGGGTGAGGGGGCTGGTGAGGGGGAGGGGAGGTTGAAGGAACACATTTTCAAAACACCATAAATATGTGCCATTGAACACATTATTTATATCATCAGTGGAAAGTGGAATTGCAAATACATATTTTCACCTTATTCGTACGACACAAAAGCCCCAATTCGAATGCGAAGGGCTGGAAATTGAAAAACTATCCAAATATTGTGACCGTTCCGTTCATACATTATGGTCGCTTCACATTTGATTAAATATACCAACCCAGTCTGGGATCTTCCCCTACCGGACGAAACCACAAACATTATGTCATCTCACCCCAAGAAAATGAAAGCATAACTTGTTGTTAGTAATATAACAAATACAATACTGCAACTGTGTGTGGTCTACATAAGCGATGTAGTAGTGAATGTTAGTAAACGGAGTTGCATCTCTCTAACTATTTGCAGCGGTTGCATTAGCGCCAGGACAAGACCTCTGAGAATGATAAAACTAAAAAACTTCCTGTGGAAGTGAAACGTTTTTCAGAAAAGTCCTCGCAAACTTAAAAGGAAGGAGAAACTCACCCGAGGAACTGGGTGTTGGAAGGTCCGACTTCGATGACACGGGTAGAGAGAGACTCGTTTTCTACGAGGGGAGGAGGAGTCTGCAGCTTGGTTCGCTTGATCAATCGGCAGGTGACCCTGGTGGGACCCGATGCCCTCTTGGGCGGTACTACCAGACGGAGTCCCGGCAGTCTCTTGCTACGCATGGTTCCTCCGCGGGCATCCACGATGAAGCTGATCAGGAATCTTTATGAGAAATCAATGTGACAATGTTATTTGAGGAAAGAGACAAAAATTATTATAAAGTGATATATATACTTATTTTAACCTGGACTTGATATGTAACAGACACAAATAAACACATACACCCGGTACACATGTACACACAGAGACCATTATCTAACCTCAACATTCAAGTCTCTATTTGTTGATGTGACCGTTTTTACAACCAGGTCAGAACTGCCAATTTTACTCTCTTCATATTTTCCTCCTCACAAAATCAAACCCCCCCCCTGCCCTCCCTCCTTTCCAATCCATAAGACCAAATTTTTCCCTTCACCCATGGAAAGATGGGAAGATGAATGATATATGTTGCTGTGACCCTTTTTACAACCAGGTCAGAACTGCCAATTACGCTCTTCATAACACTAATTCCATTTTCCTCCTCCGCACAAAATCAACCCCCTCCCCCACCCCTTCCCTCCTTTCCAATCCATAAGACCAATTTTTGAAAGATGGATCATATTTTTTGTTATGACCCTTTTGACAACCAGGTCAGAATTGCCAATTACTCTATTCATAACACCAATTCCATTTTCCTCCTCACAAAGTCAACCCCCCCCCCCCCCCCTCCCTCCTTTCCGATCCATAAAACCAATTTTTTTCCTCACCCATGGAAAGATGGGATGCTTCGGGGTCCCTCTTTATCACCGTCTCCAGAGATCTGTCTCTGTGGTGTTGACTCAAGCATAGGAGCAGAGGACTCGACCATTATTTCAGAGGATGCCAAGATAGGGGCTTCACCGTTGATGGTGACGTCACCGTTCATGGATCGGTCCCCACCGTAGCGGGAGTCTAGGGTGCTGTAACCGCTGGGGCTGGTCACGGATAGGTGCCCCGATGGGGACGTCATGGAGTAATGTCCAGACAGAGATCCAATACCAGAGAAGTAATTCATATTCTGAAACAAAAATAAAATTCAAGATTTGTAAGTTTCTGTGCAAAGGAAAGGTTTTTTAGTGAACCTTTTCTTAAAAACCATTCTTATCATTTTGAGAATGCTGAAATCAATGTCAAATGTATGTCTTGCTATATTTCTGGAAATATGAATATATAATATTGAAATTTTTGCTTGGTATGTGGTGATGACTTGCCATGGTAACAAGGAATCCAGGTACACTGCACATGGTTATAACCAGAGTTGAGTCTTCATAGATAGTTACTAAATTGTCCAAAAAATATACATAATGAGTACGTAATGAGGACTTATTCTACATCTATCTATCTATCTATCTATCTATCTATATATATATATATATATATATATAGAAAGTACTCTATTTTATTCTACATCTATATATGTATAGATACTCTCTTTGTTTTCAATTTTCTAATTCTGTTGTTCTCTTCTGTTCTAAATCAGAAGCTGGTGACCAATCAGAGACTGACTGACATTTATGATATTGATGATGTTTTTAATCATTTTGAATTTCCCTCCTTTTTGGAGGCTACTACTACTCACTGGCTCCCTATCCAGCCAATCAGAGACTGACTGACATTCATGATATTGATGTTCTGAATCATTTTGAATTTCCCTCCTTTTTGGAGGCTACTACTACTCACTGGGCCCCTCATCCAGCCAATCAGAGACTAACTGATATTTATGATATTGATGTTTTGAATCATTTTGAATTTCCCTCCTTTTTTAAAGGTTGCTACTACTCATTGGCTCCCTCATCCAGCCAATCAGAGACTGACTGTCATTTATGATATTGATGTTTTGAATCATTTTGAATTTCCCTCCTTTTTGGAGGCTACTACTACTCACTGGCTTCCTCATCCAGCCAATCAGAGACTGACTGACATTTATGATATTGATGTTTTGAATCATTTTGAATTTCCCTCCTTTTTGGAGGCTACTATTACTCACTGGCAACCTCATCCAGCCAATCAGAGACTGACAGACATTTATGATATTGATGTTTTAAATCATTTTGAATTTCCCTCCTTTTTGGAGGCTACTATCTGGCTCCCTCATCCAGCCAATCAGAGGCTGACTGACATTTATATTTTTGATGTTTTGAATCATTTTGAATTTCCCTCCTCTTTGAAGGCTACTAATACTCACCGGCTCCCTCATCCAGTCATCCTCCCAGGACTTTCTGGCGGTGATCGAGTCGTCACCCATGGTACGAATCTCCTGAGGTGACAGCAACAACTGGTCGCCCGTCATGCTGACATCATCGCCTGAAGGTAAAGGATTAACAAAATATGAATGACATTTCTTACATATTTTCTTACATCTTCTTTTTAAAATCTGAATTTTTTCAAATAATCTGCTACAGTTCTAGACACACCCCCCATCTTGAAAGCCACTCGATCAAGATAGCCTCTGAAAGTTCCCCACGGCTGGGATCGAGGACCCATGGAATCAAAATTGCTTCACCTAGTAGGATCGTAAAAGTCCATGGAATTTTGGTTTCATTTCTATTTCACCTTTCAATGGAGAAAGTTTTGTAAACCAGAGAATAGACAAATTCTTTCAAACTATTCACCTCTGTACCCCTCCCCTCCTATTATGTAACTTGCCAGTAAATAATGTAAAACAATTTTTCGCAAAATATCAAATGCTTGTCATTCCCACCCCACCCCCCCACCGCCCTACCCCAATTCTACAGAGTACGCATCCAAATTAACTTTCCAATTGTTCAACTAAGACAGTCACCATACATCTTTTTTCAGAAAATGAAGGTTAATCGATGTGTTTATTGACTGTATTCCATTTGATTTCCTTCATTTGGATATCCAGGCACTTTTCATGGCAGTATTAAACACGAGGCAAGATGGAAATTGAACCTTGGACACAAGACAAGCTAAATAGCCTAAATTTGGATTTTTTCATGGCAGTATTAAACATGGGCATTTCAAATTTTTTTTCTTTAATTTTTTTGGCTCCACTATAGTAAAAAAAACTTGACAAGACATGCAATATGACCTAAATTTGTTTGTTCATGGCAGTATCAAACATGGGAATTTCATTTTTTTTCTTTAAATTTTGTTGTTTCACTATTTGAATTGAAACTTGACACAAGACAAGCTAAATGACCAAAATTTGTTTGTTGGCATAGTTGTATGGATCAACTTCATAAACATTTTTTAAAATTGGCTAAAAAGGACACACTAAATATACCATGAATCATCTAATATCAATAATAATCAAACTTTAGAAATAAAATAAAAGAACTTAGCATGCTAGTTCATGATTCACCACAGGTATCATATACAGTTCACCCATTATGAGTTGCTATGGGGAAAAATACCACACTTATGATAAAATGGCTGTTAGAAATACCCAACCTCCAGGTGAAGTTAAAATGTTCATAGCAAACTTATGGGTTAAAATACCAAACAATCCAAGATGTATGAAAGTGTTTTTGGCATGCTAAAATATTACTGAACCTTACAATTTACATGACCAGTTTAGACCAGTGTAAAAATATGACACACTTATGTTAAATTAATATTCACATAAATTTTTAGAATATCTAAAGCTGGATCCAATGCACCAATAAAAATAACAATGTAGCCACAAGCTAGAAAGGTGCATTAGGAATTGGTCAGAGTAAAAATATCCCATCATCTGTTAAGAAAAGTTTCCCTGTATTTACCTCTTGGGTAGTGTTTGGATGTTTAAGAAGTTTTGATTGAAACTTGATGCTTCACAGAGATATTACAAATCCAGATGCTTCCAGCCCAAAATAGCAGTAATCCTGCTATGTAACATCTTTGGATGCTTTATTCCATACAAAGAAACTACTCAATTGAACAACACAAACTATACTAGCACTGCTGTTAACTATTGCAATAAAACCACTGGCTGTTTCTACCATTGCCTGTGAAGAAACATCCAGAGTCAAGTTTGTTAAAATACAACCAAGTTTATATCGTAATGAATAATGATTTCTAATTATAATTGTTGTGAACTATCACCTCATAATCTTACATTATCTTAAATATGAGAATAGATTTGCCGTAATATAAGTAGTGTGATAATTTGGGCAAGAATTTTAAAACTGTAAGTAGAACTAACCAAACATCTCTTATAACTGAGAAGTGACTGCACAGCACTGCAAGTGTCTTTGACTAAATACATACATTTTCACTTTAAATCATAAAATAAAGGCGACAGAAATTGCGTAAATAGTAAGGGGGGAAATGGCGTGTCAATTTTTGCTTTTTCCAAAACAAACTCGGGGAGTGAAGAAAGCAGATCAGGTGGAGAATTTTTACAGTGAGAAGAAATTTTGAAGAGTTACTCAGGAAATAGTTGATAGATATCGGGGAGTTTTAGGGAGTACAATATTCAGATAAATATATTAGCTGGGACCAGAAAAAAACAACAAGTTGAACTTGTTAGTTAATAATAGCACAAGGTAGTTAACATGTAAGGTTAATAGGTTATTTGCATATATAAGTAAAACATCTTGATGGCAAAAAATCCCAAGAGGATTATAACTTTGGGGAAAATGTAGGCAAGAAATTTAACGTAACCGGCGAAAGAAGAGAATTAATAAAACGCAATATAAAAAAATTCCAAAATTGAGAAAAAATTATTCATTTCTTAAGAGATTCCTTATCTTTTTTAACCTTTGCCATAATTTTTATACTTCATTCAAGACTCCACCCCCCCTAATTTCCCCACCCCATTCCTACCCCAAAACTCTCAGTCTTTAGAAATGATTTGCAAATGTTCAACCACCTAACTTATTTACAAACTACTACTTTGTTTCTTTCCTTTGTTTTACCCTTGTTCTAGTCACCATGGTTACCTTCAAGGTTTCAATTCTTTAAGTTAATTAATAATGATAAATCAAAATTTAACATGACAAAATATTTTCTTGCAACTAGCTAAGAATTTAAACGACTGAAATTCTAATTTGAAACAATTAAATGTCAGCAAAATGCTGCTAATCCGTGCACTACTTTAATACTTGGCCGACCATATTTCCACATTTTTCATATTTCCACAAACTACTACTTTGTTTCTTTCCTTTGTTTTACCCTTGTTCTAGTCACCATGGTTACCATCAAAGGCATCAATTCTTTAAGTAAATTACATACAATGTCATTAATATGTCCATATGTTTAATATTGGCAAAAAATATGTCCATAAGTGAGGAATATTTAACAGGTTTTTGAAAATATTCAGTAACTGTCTCTAGTAGTCAGATAATGAACAAACTAAAAGAAGAAATTTGGAATCACATAAACAGGGCAACAAGTTAAACTACCACTTTTTAGAAATATTAAAAATAATAATGAAAAAAAAAAATCAAAATTAAACTTGACAAAAATTTTTCTTGCAACTAGCTAAGAATTTAAATGCCTGAAATTCTATTTGAAACAATTAAATGTCAGCGATATGCTGCTAATTCATGCACTACTTTAATACTCGACTGACCATATTTCCACATCAATAAAACTAAAAAATTAAAAAAACTCCCCCAAAATAAATGCCGGTCATGATTGGCAATACCTCTACATCAATAACACAAAGTAAATTAATAAGTAATTTAAAATAAATAAATAAATAAATTAATAAATAAATAAATAAATAAATAATTAAATAAATTAATAAATAAGGAAACTCCCTCAAAACTGAGATAGTTAATACCACATGTAAACACCACCCTCATTCTATGAAATTAAAATGTCTAGGTTAACTTGACCAGATGACGGGTTGCAGATTATAAATGTTGAGAGTGAATATATACAAATGCCAACTCGCTTGGTTAGGAATCTGGGGGGTAAGCTTGAAGTATAGAAGGACAGAAATCCAAACAAATCCTAAATGGGTTTTTTTATTCATTCTTCTTTTTTTTCCATTATCTTTATTGTTATTACAAATGTCAACATTACAGATGTTCACTGATAAAATACACAAAACACATTAAATACATCAAATGACAAAATTGTCAAAGCGTATGCGTCCAATAAAGCAGCATTGCTAACTTTCCATGATCATTTAGACATTTTTGTTCTCCTGTGCAAGCTTACCCCTAGACCCACCCATGTCCTGAACTGTGTAACATTTGGAAGCCACAAAAGAAATTTATGCTACGGACATTATGATTTATGCTAATCCTATGTAACTGTTTTAAGGAGGAAATTTTTTCAAATTTCTCACATTTTGTAAAAATTTTGAGTAAAGACATTCACCTCAATGCCAAACCAAATTCTACAGACAAAGGAAATTTTACAACTTGAGGAACCTTTGTAAAGGACTTTGCTCATGTACCTTTTTTTTCTTTCCATGATTATTCCAAGATAACTCTACATCTGCACCACCCTCCCCTCCCCTCTCCCTCCCCACTTCCCCGGGTATTCTCAACATTGACAAAAGTCGTTACAACCAAGCAGTCTTTCTTACATGGCTTCCGTTACATGTCAGAATTTCTACAGATATTTTTTGGAAGAAAAATTAATCAAACTGAAAAATACAGAAATGAGAAAGAAGGTAAATTTTGTTGATATGGATGGAGAGTGGCAAACAACAATGTAAGATGAGGATGACCTACCATCGTCTTCAGCTATGGATAGAGCAAGAAGATGTATCATGCAGAAGAGATAAAGAGATTGATTCGTCAGGATGTACTTTCAATGGTTACATCAGAGATGGTTACATCAAAGATGGTTACATCAAAGATGGTTACATCAAAGATGGTTACATCAAAGATGATGATGGAAGGATCTTTGTAAAAAAAACTCAATCAAATACCGCCATCTACTTTGCCTTACCAATATCAACTTCAAAACCATTTTTCTGTTTATCTCAAACTGTTTATCTGAAAACACACTAACGAGGGTGGCAAAACAGTTGTAGCGTTGAATTAAATCCGTGGGGCACATAACTGATTTATATGATTTTTTTATTTTATTTATTTATTTTTTTTAAATCAGAACAGATTTTTCCCTTTAGGGTGTCTTCATCATCTACTTTCATGAGCATTCGCAGACAGAAATATTTTTAAATTCAAACATTATCCCAATCTTTTAATCTATCTTCCACTTGATTGCTTCCATATACTCTTGAAGAAATGTCACCCCAAGAAAAGCCAAACAATATTTTTCACTCTCAAGCACCCCCCCCCCCCCCCCCCCCGCACCTTAATACAACTAGCCTATAACCATATGATCTTTATTCTAGAATTGACGAACGTCACGCAAGAAAGTAACAGACACTTTCAAAATTCTTATCACGTTTTGATCATTTGAACGTAAACACTGTCGGGTTGTCTAACTAGAGATTAGATAATGTTTTGTTTTAGAATGTATATATGAAGCAGTAGGTGATAGAGACTATATTCAGTGAAAGTGGCATTTTAGAAATTCAGATATAAAGATCTCTGATCTCATGATATGGCAGAAAATGAAATAAAGCAGCAAGATATATGGTAATGATATGCTAATGTATGCTAATGAGAGTACTTTCTTATATAACGTAGTGGAGATGAAATCTTTATAGTCTGCCTACCAGCTCTGAATATGGACTCAGATGTAAAATCCATTTATGAAATATTCTACATCTTTCGGATATTGTATGAAATCCGTGCTCATCCTCTCCAGTTTGTGTTTGAATGGGACTTTTTCAGCCACTCTTGCTACGAGATATGGCGTGTAAATATGCTCGGTATGAACGAATCTCGAAGCAGTCATATAAATCATTCGTGACTGTATATCTGTTATGTAATAACACCACAAAAAGTACAAAAGTATACTGGACGAATGACATCGTCTACCAAACTTAACATACCCCCCTGATCTCCCCCACCCCCTCACCCCACCCCAGCATGTTACTTCTCCTTTTATTCCAGTCTCACCCATGATAATCTACATAATGTTCCTTTGGCCACATCGGCAGAATCAACTCTCCTCTCTATCGCAGCCACCCGCGTTTGCAAGTTTGGAGCCTTAAACAATCAACCTCTCTGTATAAATAAACTTACGCCTTTGACAAATTTCATATGAAATCATCTGTAGCAGATGGTAAACTATCAGAAAGTGCCTTAAGAAAATTACTATTTGTGTAAATTTGGGAGAGAAGTATGTAGACTTCCCTAAGCACACGGTTGACAATACCATCTGTCATACCCAGTTAAATTTACACATTCTTACACCGACATGTTTACTGTAAGATTAGTTTCCATTCGATGCAACATTTCTACTTGATTACTTTCAAGTTTCTTTACATTCCACTTCCCTTAACACTCCCCCCCCCCCCCCCCACATTCGTATGATAATTATTTAATCCATAATTTGTCCTAATAATTGTTTCCTCTTCAGAACCAGTGAAGAAAGGGTAAATAAGATTTATTATAATAAAAGCACAACTTGAATTACACTTTGCAAAAGCCACAGAAAAAATGACAATTGCTACCTAAAATAGCCTTCCAAGACTGGACTCAAGAAGGGTAAAAAAAAAATTATTTGAAATTGCCCCAAATATTTTTTTTATGCATCTACTGTAGGAGGTATGACTGCAGTTTGGAATTACTTAAAATAGCATACTTGAGACCTGTGACAGTAATCCTCATATAGCTAACACCGAAAGCCATTTTACACAATCTTGTATACTACATCTGTGTGTTAATAAGATGTACCACTTTCCCAAATCAGATATTCAAACAACTTCATAAAATTTCCCTCTCCAACCCCCCCCCCCACTCTCCCCCATCCACCCAAATCACATCGTCACTTCCTAGCATGTATTTATAAGTGCCATTATTGTTGTTTTGCAATGATTTTCACAGGGTAAACAAGTTTGCAAGCAACAATACAAGTATTATTGATAGTTATTGGGTCATCGGCAGACTTTACATAGACTTTAGAAAAAGACAAGTTAATTAATTTCACAGCTGTTAAATGATTTGATAAATTTCAGAAATTTAGACCAAAGTCAGGTTTTATTGATTGGGTTCCTACTGTCTGTGTCTATCGATTTGCTGTCACAGTCTTCACACAAAAATCTCAAAACAAGAAGATTTGTATCATGGATAAAAGCACTATATTGATTGAATGTTTGAGAAAAGGGAGAAAAAAAAGGGTAATAGGGAGAGAAAGTTCATCACATTACAAGTTGTAAAAATTTGGTTACCAAGAAAATGCAATTGGATACAAAAAAAATGTAAGGACACGGGCAACATTCAGAAGATGCGTTTTCTTCAAATATCTAACAAAAGCAATCGTTTACTACTTTGACAATCAACTTATTTGCAATTCATAGCATATTCTTTAATGGATCATTAAAAATGGATGCAGATGTCATGGAAAAGTCATGGACAAATATTAAAAGAGCGCAGAAATTATTGGCTACGTTATGAACATGTAGATAAATTGAAGTAAAAAAAAAGTGTTTTCATAAAGCCATGGAAAAGTCATAGAAAAGTCATGGACAAATTTAGAGAGGGCACAGAAGTTATTGGCTACGTTATGAACATGTATATAAATTGCGGTCAAAACAAATTGTTTTTGCAAAGCAATGGACGAAATAAATCTTTGACCGGGGAAAATTCATGGAAAAGGATAACAATTTGTACAAAACCCACAAGTGTTGTTCACAGGTTAAAGCATAGGGCAAAAACAGGTAACATGGAAGTATCATGGAAAACTCATGAGAAGTGTAAATAAAGAATGGAAAAAATTACATTGTGATTGCAGAAACTGGGAAAAACAACAGGACATAATGGAATTTATATCCATTGTTAAAGGCCAAAGACAGCTCAAGGTGAAGAGGAAGCAGTTCATTGTCAGAAGTATAACATTGATGTTCCTTGCAAAACAGAAAATTTGACTAAGTGTTTACTATCTATGAGATGGGTCCAAAGAGACTAAAGATAAAATATGTGAAATGCAGAAACTAAAAAAAAAATGGGGGAAAAAAAAGTTAAAATTTGAATTCAAGAAAAGAGAGAAAATAAAATGGTGTAAAACCGTACCTTCATCGTCGGAATCGGACATAAAGTTGATTTGCATAGTTTCAGGGACTTGCACTTTAAGTTTCTCATCATTGGGCTACAGGGAAAGTTGTGAGATAAATTAATTAAATGAGCACAAGTGAAAATGAGGACTAAAGAAGGACATAAATTTTGATCTCGATAAAGATAAAAAACAGCAGCAACGACTCAAAAAAGATATTTCCTTCATTAATGGTTGCTTGATATTTAAATAGCCACTTACATTTCCATACTTATATAGATGGCATGAGTTTTATGGAGATTGCAATAAAAGTTTGTCAAGCAATAGAAGACAAGATATTAATCATTTTAGATGGTGGTTAATTTTCATATTCCTGATCCCCTGATGCCACCTCCCCCTCCCCCTCCTCAAGATACCAACTGGCATCAATCCCTTCCTTCTGGAAAAAAGTTAGGGTGTCTTTCAACTCATTCAACTTTACAGAATAACAAAGTTAATAACTTAAATTGCCCTTACATATATTAAACTAGGACTACTAATTTGTTTCTTTTGGAAGCTACATATACATTCCTTGTGGGTTGCAAGGATATTGTGTCAGAGAAAACCAAAGGCTTGAAAGATCAATTTGGCGGGGGGATGGAGGAAGGGTTATCTCTTCCAATCAAAGCGTGACAAGAAGTCACAAAATTTACAGCTTTTTAGAAAACCTACTTGAAGAGAACAGTTGAGGGTGGGGGGGGGGGGGAGTTTTCTAGTACCTTTA
>KN889561.1:19020-34369 GCA_000934455.1 Apostichopus parvimensis | reverse complement strand
GCCTTGGTTTTGGGGTCGATTTCAGCTTTGCTATTAACGAGGATGACAGCGCAGTTCAACTGGTCTTCTTGAGCCGCTAGATGAAGAGGTGTCAGGCCATTCTAAAGAAACAGAAAATAAAAAATAAACTCCTAATTAGCAAAAACCAGTCTTCACAGGGACAAGCAACAGATGTGTTAGGATGCAAGGCACCTGTAGCCAATACGATGGTACGTATGTAATCTTTTAGTGTAGGGAGTAACCTTTATTAGCAGGGATTAAAAACCATGTTTCATGCTTGTGGATTAATGCAATTTATCATGTAAAACCATTTCTACCCATTGAGAAAACAAAGTCGAGGGGGAAGAAGTGGTAAATGGACACTGATACAAATTTACAACGATAGTTTATGTCAATTCATGAAATAAACGTTGGACAGGCACTGGCTTGTGAACTAACTGGAGATACAAACCAACCCAACAAATATAACTTCCAAATTTTGAAACATTTGAGAAACTAGGAGAGATACGTTCACCAGGAACTAATGAAATATATGAATCCAAAATTGCTTCCAAAATATGGCCCACCTATGTACTTGATAGAAATGGTTGGAAGTGGAATGAGCCTCACCTTTGATACAATGTCTGGTTTTGCACCCCGTTCTAGGAGAAGCGAGAGCATGTCTGAATGGCCCTCTAAGGCTGCCAGGTGAACAGGACTGATGCCGTGTTTGGTGGTGGCGTTCGGTTCTGCACCGTACTCTAAGAGGGTGGTCGCCACGTCCATCTGATTCTTCTTGGCAGCAATATGAAGTGGTGTGAAACCATTCTAAAGGTAAATATGAATCAAATTGTGAAGGCAATGTTATTGAGATCTATTAAAAATTACAATAATCCTTTGATATGATACATTTTTATCAGCACGACACTTTGAAATACAAATTTGTAACACTGATGAGTCAATGGGTGTCAATAAGTGTTTTACAATTGCCATGTTGTTAACATTTTGATCATTAACATTTAAAGGCATTGTTATTGAGCTCTATTAAAGAGTACAATACTTTTTTGTTCTCAGTATCTTTGGTTGCTGGGAGTTTGGCAAGACATGTTACCAGAATGCCACTAGGAAATAAACTTTGGAACCCTTATTAGAAATGAAAGTCGAATCAGTCGATTGAACTTCAAACTTTATGCTAGATTTCTTTCTTCGCCAACCATGTAAGGATGCCTTGAAGATCCTACCTTTGCTGCCGTGTGAGGCGAGGCACCATGGTCTAAGAGCAGCATAGCAACGTCGACATTATCGTAGTGTGCAGCAATGTGAAGAGGGGTGAGACCATTCTGAAACAGGTGAGAGAGAAAACCAATGAATATTGGAGTGCTTAATTTCTCATTATTTATCAGCATTGACGTCCTCAGATTTCTCCAGGTTAACTATAGTTATATCTTTAGTGTGATGTATTAGCATTAAAGATGGTTTTTCTAGGTATAAAGTAAATACTGGGACTATATTTTAACACAATTGTTTTTTTCTTAGGAAAGAGCAAAGAAATTTGATAAGGACCGTCACCAACTGAGGGCTGGCTTGCTCAGTTGGTAGAGCACTGGGCTTGAAACCCAGAGGTCACTGGGCTTGAAACCCAGAGGTCACTGGTTCAAATCCCGTTCTAGCCATTAATTTCTCGCCTCTTTTCCATTGTCTAATACTTCCCAGTTAGTTTACTGTTTAGCCATACCTTGAAAAGAGATCAATTTCCTTAAAATGTTATCACTTATCAAGACACGATCACTTTTTTAAAGAGACTTCCCTGTCCTGATGCGTTAGCTATTCAAATGTCCCTTCAAATTTGTCACAAAGATATTTCAGATGACGTTTTCAACTAAAAGTGAATACATTGTATCATGTATATATCTTACCATTGCCCTTTGACCATATGATAAATGCATTATGTAGATTGCTGCAGACTGATTGGCCCATGTTATCTTGTGATCAATTCAAGTATTGCGATTGGCTGGAAGAAGGTAGTCGTTCAAATTGCATTGAGAACTGAGTTCCTATTTCTCCACATCTCAGAGATGTAGGACCTCCATGATGGCACGTGAGAGTCCATCTTAGTTTACACAGAATGTGATCAAACTCACTGACAGAATAAAACTCAGCAAATCAAGGTTTTGGTTTCTGGATTGATTCTGTCCGTGGTTTTTGTTACTCGATACGAACTTGACAAGCTAACAGCCATCCAAATTGCCTTGCTGAGATGGGAACAAAGATTACATTACTGTCACCTCATCTCTTCAAACACATACCTGAGCTTTGGCATCCGGTGCTGCGTAATTTCGTAAAAGGAGTGATGCTACCTCTAGCCGGCCATATTTGGCAGCGACATGAAGAGGAGTGAAGTCTTTCTGCAGATGTAAAAAAGGAAATAAGAGGTAAAATATAAAAAAATCAGACGAGAATGCACAAATGATTTACATATCCAAATTCTGTATGAAAATCTTTGTCTATGCTTGATTCTTTAAACTCTTTGAACCTTGCAGTAAAGTAATAAGCAAGAAAAAATTGTCATCGTTCTTTCTCTAAATAGCAAATCCAATATTTTTTTTTTTTAATGAAATGAGCAGTAGGTTACCTTGGTTTTCATGGAGAGCGTGGCACCACGATCAAGGAGAACGGCAGCCACATCTTCTTTTCCTTCACGGGCTGCGATGTGGAGGGCGGTGTACTGGTCGCGAGTCTGTGCGTCAGCGTTGGCACCTTTCTCCAACAGGAGAGTGACTATCTCCGCATTTCCGAGCCTGGCTGCGATGTGGAGAGGGGTCTGGTTCTCGTGCGCACATGCATCCACCGTGGCGCCGTTATCGATGAGGATCTTCATCACGTCTATCTGGTTGGAGCGGGCTGCAAGATGCAGCGGAGTCTCCCCTCTCTGTTGAAAGGATGAAAAATATTTCATGATTCATCGAAGG
The DNA here is from genome assembly GCA_000934455.1 of Apostichopus parvimensis. Classification (NCBI taxonomy): domain Eukaryota; kingdom Metazoa; phylum Echinodermata; class Holothuroidea; order Aspidochirotida; family Stichopodidae; genus Apostichopus; species Apostichopus parvimensis. The sequence goes on along the minus strand of KN889561.1, from coordinate 31,421 downwards.
CTCACTTTGGTGTTTTAAGTCAGTAAAGTGCAACTGCGCCTTAGAAACTCACCCTATAATCATTACAATTTTGACCAATCAGCACCTAATTGCCCCAACCTATCCCAACCCCCATCCCACAACATACCTCATCACCACAACATACCCCACCCCCTACAACATAACCCCATCCCCTACAACAAACTCCTCTTTTCTTTCACAACATTCTGTAGTTAACCTTAGAGTGGATAAATTCAGCACATTAATCTAACACTGTAAACTAAGTCCCATCTTAGCCTAAGCCCCTGTCAACAAACTAGGCCCTATTTTCCCAATATTCCCCTACCTCCCAGCCCCCTAACCCCCATCCCCCAGCCTTTCCTTAAATTTCCTGAAGTCAATCAATGATGTCAAATATTTAATGCCATTAAATGCTATTCAACATAAACTCACAATCCTCTAAAACACCATGTGACCCTCATACCAACCATTTACTTGTACAGGTCCAAAAGTCGCAGCTTAGTGGTTCATATCTCAATACTACTTAACACCACCCCGTCCCCCTCCCACTCCAACAAAAGAAGAACAAGAAAGATAGACTTACCACATTGGTTACATTAACCTTGGCACCATTCTTGATCAGGTATGGGACAATTTGAACATTGCCCATGAAGGCTGCCGCATGCAGTGGGGTCAGTCCAGACTAAAGAGGAGAAAAGGGGGTAAAAAAACAAAGATGTAATGAGGAAAAAAAGAAAGTGTATGTGGATGGACGGTAATGTAGGCACAAGCATTAGATAAGTAAGCCCCTTACACTTCCACCCCCCCCTCTTCCTTCCTTCCCAACACACAACCATCTCCCTTGCTACACCCCATCTTTTAACCTTTCGTCTGTCCAGTAAACTAGCTAATTAACTCCCCCATCACAGAAAAAGAAGGGACGCAGTGGAGCAGGCTTGGGTATTACAAAGGAAAGGGTGAAACAATTTAACTCCCTCCTGATCCAACATTTCCACCCTTTGAAAATGCTAACCTTTGTAAATGAGTCCCCCTCACCACCCTCCATGAGGTCATTCCCAGCTATTCCACGGAGAATGGAAACTTCCAAGTTACACTTGTCGAACGTTGCGCTTTATTTTAATATTGCCATTGCTAACAACCTTAGATTGCCAGAAACAATTTCACAAATTTTACTCTTAATTACAAATATTATTTTCCAGCTAAGGTGAAAAAGTGTAAAGTTAATCTTCTGAGAATTTACAAAGTTAATTAATCTTTGCATAGTTTTGCCCTGGTCTTGGTGGAATGATGGATGTGCATTACTTGCACCTGAAATGGCTCAAGCAGGGACTGTCATCAAGTTGCATGCTATTATAAATCTTGTAATTAAAAAAATCAGGTAAAATTCGTACCTCTGTTGTAGCGTGAATGGAGGCACCGTACTTCAAGAGAAGTTCAATGACCTTGATACGGTTCTTCTTGCAGGCAATGTGGAGAGGGGTAAATCCATTCTGTTGTGAGAAATTTTGTTGAAAATAAATATCACCGCAAAAGTTTCCCCGGAAAGCCGCAACAAACAGGCAAACACCTGCTTCGTCAAATTTGAGGAACAAAACTATGGCTGTTCAATATTAAAATTCAACAAAATGTAGAAATTGCCAGAGGAAAAATTGTCAAAATAAAAGAAAAATAATAAGAAACGAAGTTGGTTGTTTTTTAAAAAATGTTCTGTCATCATGATAAAGTGGTGTGCAGCCAGCAATTTTGACAGTTCTGATTGAAAGCCATTGATTTTAACACAAATTATTTTACCTTTTCATCTAGAGAACTTTCAGTCGCAGTCAAATCATTCTTTTTGTTGATCATTTGCTGTTCAAGCTTCGGTCATGCTTATGTAATCAACACTTAGGGAACTGAAGATTGAATCTTACACTGTGACAATGGTCCATTTCCCTGTAATTGTCTGTGTCACACAATGTACTAACAGTCCAGTCATTACAAGTACCTGTTTAACACAGTGTGACACACTCCAGTCATTGCAAGTACCTGTGTCACACAATGTACTAACAGCCCAGTCATTGCAAGTATCTGTCACAGTGTGATAGCAGTCCAGTCATTGCAAGTACCTGTGTCACACAATGTACTAACAGTCCAGTCATTGCAAGTACCTGTTTAACACAGTGTGACAACACTCCAGTCATTGCAAGTACCTGTGTCACACAATGTACTAACAGCCCAGTCATTGCAAGTATCTGTCACAGTGTGATAGCAGTCCAGTCATTACAGTGTCATACAGTGTCACAACAGTCAAGTCAGTAAAAGTACCAGTGTCACAGTGTGATAGCAGTCCAGTCATTGCAAAGTGTCTGCTTCACAGTATAAGACAGCAGTAAGACAGTAGTCCAGTATTGATTTCAGTGTGACACAACGGTCCAGTCAGTACAACTACATGTCATGCAATGTGACAACAGTCTATGTATTGCACATGTATTGTCAGTGTGACAGCAGTTTCATCAGTTGCAAGAATCTGTGTGATTAAGTGTGACAACAGTCCAGTCTTTGCAAGTACCTGTGTCACAATGCAACACTGATCCAGTCTTTGCAAGTGACTGTAATTGGCAATATGGGGATGGAGGGAGGAGGGAGGAGGGGGGAGGGGGGAGGAGGGAGAGAAGATGACAGTTTGTCACTCACCAAGGCTCTAGCGTCTGCAGTAGCCTTACGATCCAGGAGAAGCTTGGCCACACGATGATGTCCGCAATGAGCTGCTACGTGCAGCGGAGTCAGGTAATCCTGTGGGTGTGAGTGGAGATGGTTTCAGATCAGTAAATGTAACCAATCATGGAAATTCCAAATGTGCTAAAATGATGTGATGAAATGATGAAAACTCTTAAAAGGAAGTCATACACATACAACAGTGTACCATCTTTGAGATTCCTTCCAAATTGATTTACGTCAGAACAAATTCTAATACATCAAACCAAAGTTTAAGTTATAGTTTCAATTTTGATCTCATATAATTTGTTCATGTATCTTTCTTCTTACATCTACCCAGTATTACAACACGACCAAACCCACAATTGAAACACTAGGAGTAAACAGAGTTTTATTAAACATAACTCCATTCTCCTCCTTCTACAACCCCCCCCCCTTCCCCTCCCCTGCTACCCTCCATCCTTTCCCCCATTTTAATAAACAATCAGTCACCAAACTATTTGCTTACTGGCTTATTTGACCCTCCATAAGACTAGCCCAATGATGGTTCAAATAGCTATTGAGGTCAATACTATGTCCTTGTTTTTGTCTTCGATGTGCCCAATCCTACATTCCCACAGCTAAAATCATCCAATATTAATTTTACAAGCCAATGCTCCCCAATGAAACAGACATCACATAGGACTCTCCGAGTCGTTCAATCATCAATTCTACATGGGATCGTCGCTGTGGCCATCCCTTGATGCAAAGACTCCCAATCCATCTCAATGTGATGTATGCAGAATGGTGAATGTGTTGACAGTTACACACATAATGTAAACATAGTTTACAACACAAGTGAAACAAAAGTGATAAACTATGTTCAAGCAGCAATAGTAGTTTCAATTTTACCAATTATGTTTTCATCTTTGTTCATTTTTCCTTGGCACTATTATTTAGATAGAGGCATTTTGTCAAAAAAAACAGCTGCTTCTGACGTTATTATTTTCATATTTTGGCTTTGTATTTCGATGAGTTTTTATCACAAATCAGACAACACTTCGGTTTGTAAGCTTTGACCTTACCAACAAGTGAAATTTGTTTAATACTGTTGACTGACTTTTCTTTTATGTGAGCAACACTAACACAAGAGAGTGTCTGAGCGGGAAATTTTTCTAACAACGAACTGATCACCATATTAATCTCTAATTCAACTTTATTTGAACCTAGTTTATCAAGATGTCAAGAAGACTTCAGGGTGATGAAAAGCAACTCACCCCCCCCCCCCCAATTTCCTGCACAGAAGTGTTTTCTAACTAAATCCAAAAGAAATTTAAGAAAATTCTCATATTATGTAGAATTCAATCCGTTGTAAATTCTTTTCATTTTACCAAGCAGCAATCTTTATTCAAACAGAAGAGCTTGGAACCTTCCTCATAGACTAATTATTTGTGTGAACTAGTAACCTTTTGATGTTTATCTCGACACTAGCATAATATAGTATAGTTTCACAGTCTATTCATGAATATTTTTGTATCTATAATGAAAGAAATATATTAAATAAATAAATGAAATAATCTAGGACTCAATCATCTCGTTCAGATCCATTGCAATTTTGTTTTGAGTGTTACTTGAAAGGTTTGGTTTAAAAATTGGTGAGGAGTTGGTAAAAATCTACTTTTAATGAGGACAATGACTCCTCATGTACACATTTGCTCTGACTACCCAAACATAGACTAATACATTTCAACATCTGCTCTGATGACTCACGCATACACTGATACATGTCAACATTTGTTCCCCTTCTTTCTTAAAATTTCACTTTGGTGCCAAACTCTGCTCAGACTAAATTATATTTGGCTCATCAGTACATCAGGACTTTTCTCGTACCACTTTTGGACACATTCAATTTCAAAGTTGATCAGAATTTGCAAGAACATGTGTCAAAAAAAATGTTCGACTGAGTTTCATCTTACCACGGTGACATCATCGACAGGTGCTTTGTGAAAGAGAAGCAGACGAGCGCTGTCGACATGGTCGCCCTGAGCGGCCATGTGAAGAGGGGCCAACCCACTCTGTGGAAGGGAAACAATATGAAGGAGAATATTAAAGGAACACCCTGGGTGGGAAAATGAGATGATGAGGAGGAGAAGGCACAACCCACTCTAAGGTGGGAGAAAATATTTTAATCAATTAAAGCAACATGCTGTGTGGGAAGTGACCCACTCTGTGGTGGGAGAAAATATTTTAATCAATTAAAGCAACATGCTGTGTGGGAAGTGTAAGAAGGCACAACCCACTCTAAGGTGGGAGAAAATATTTTAATCAATTAAAGCAACATGCTGTGTGGGAAGTGTCAGAAGGGCATAACCCACTCTGTGGTGGGAGAAAATATTTTAATCAATTAAAGAACATGCTGTGTGGGAAGTGTAAGAAGGCACAACCCACTCTAAGGTGGGAGAAAATATTTTAATCAATTAAAGCAACATGCTGTGTGGGAAGTGTCAGAAGACAATAACCCACTCTGTGTAGGGAGAAAATATTTTGATCAATTAAAGCCACATGGTGTGTGGGAAGTGTCAGAAGGGCATAACCCACTCTGTGGTGGGAGAAAATATTTTCATCATTTAAAGCAACATGCTGTGTGGGAAGTGTCAGAAGGCTATAACCTACTCTGTGGTGGGAAGCCTGTTCTTATAACCTGGGGCACCACATCTCAGTGAGTTTATGTCATGTAAAGATGAACTAGAACTCTCTACAGAAGAAATGTCATCTTCAGAAACGTAACAGACAGACAGACAGGCTTACATGGAAAATAAATCGCAGAAGAAGGGCAGTTATAGATTTCATCAATCTATTCAGTTTCTACTCTGAAGGATCGCAAAACAGCATCGCTATATATATATTTTTTTTTAAAACGACGCTGTATAGTAACTATAATGGACTAATATCTTTCGGGGAGATGTTTTTGGACTGTGACTCATCAATTTAGAACCCCTGCACTACAGTATCTCCAACAAACTTTAATGGTAAGATCACTGGAAATGATGCATCTGTAGAGTCTGTCACTACTCTATACTCTGCATTGGAAAGACATTTAAAAAATAAATATAAACAACAGAATCTGAAGCTTGTTTTCTTTCCATCCCGAATGCATCAAGAGGAGACACTAATTCAAAAGGTAAAGACAAATACACACCTTTGTTTTAGTTGAAATAGGAGCTCCCCTCTCTAGGAGCTGGTCGACGCATTGATCGTGGCCGCTGCGAGCAGAGCAGTGAAGAGGTGTGAGACCATCCTGATGAAGAGAGGAAAGGCAAAAACGAGAGAAAAGATGAAAAAAATATCAAGAGGCCACGTCATATTTTACAGTCTTACTTCACCGTAAGTACAATATGAATGCCAAACAGAATTCATTTTACCCTTTACATGAGAAGCTCTCTCGCGCTGCGTGGCATAATTGATATTTCAATATACCCATAGCTTACCCTTGTCTTGGCATCGATTTTAGCCCCTCTGTCTAGCAGTGTGTTCACCATGTTGACCTTGCCCCACTTGGCAGCAACATGAAGGGGTGTAATGTGGTTCTGTGGAGGACAAAGAAAAGAAGAAGAACTGTCACACAATTGGAATAAATCATCGTCTGTTTTATAGGTACATCAAAACAGCCGTATTATTCAAAAGGGGCACTGGGAATCCATTCATCGTCCAGTGCAATAATAATCAAATTTACAGCAATTTTAAGTTATAAAATATATGCTTAATACGCATGGATTATTTTCGATCGAGTTATTATTGGTAGCGTGTACTTTTAACATGCTGTGAGAGGCACACACAGCTAGTGTAATTAATCCAGTGATAAGTAACAGCAATGCTACAGTATTTTGTTTCATCTGTTTGATGAAAGAAATTGGTCTACTTTAGTGTAAAGTTTGCAAGTGTGTTAACTTACTTCTTAATGAGTCAATTGCTTGATTACTTCAAAGCGTCGATAAGTAACAAGTCCGAAAGTTGTTTCAGAAATATCAGAGCTTGCGGGGAGAGAGTGGTCTATTGTTTGGAAAACTGAGTCTGTTTTGTATTTTGCTTGGTCTGCATAATTTTGTACAGATTTAACAAAAGGAAAATATGTAACTGTTGTATATATTCATTATAGTGGTTTTATTTCACATATTGAAGAAAATCGTCGAAAGTATTCAAAGTTTCCTTTGTGCTTTGAATATGTGACTATGTGTTATCGAGGGACTTATTATAATGCACTTTGGAAATTTCAGAATTTTTACCATAGGAACGGGAAGTATCGAGCCAAACTTGGAAGTGTGCTAGCAAGTCTCTCAACATGTCTTTTTTATGACACAAAAAGTCAAACGATGGTGCATAAATGCAAAGTTTACGTCAAATCGTCATTATCGAGTAACTTCTTTGGGTCAGATTGCTGATTATCAGGTAGATGTTCTTTGTTTTTAGTGTCCAATATAAAACATGAAAATAATAAAATATCCCCAAATTATTCTTGCTAGACCCTTCTGACTGTACTTGTTTTAAAACAATGAGATTGTACAACTTTTCTGTCAAAATACATTAATATGTACATCTGCATTTTGTTAACACATTGCGAAAGATATATTATGTAGAATTGTGAAAAAATTTATTCAACAATGAGTAAAATTTGTCAGCTGAGAGTCTTATTAATAGTCTTATTGTCATAGTTGGACCCATTATGCAGCTAAAAGTAAAAGTGTTTAAGCAATGAATGCTGAGAGTTAAGCTCCAATCCATTCCTAAGTTTGTTTAAGACTAATTACTACTTTACTTCATTCAAAGATCGGTAGGTTTGATAAAATCACCGACGGACTGGAAAAACAGATTGAAGATACCCCCAAAAACAGTGACTATTCACAGTTATGGAAATTTTGTCATCATTTTGTAACAGATACTTGTCATTTTACAAACGTTCCCTCTCAAATTTCTGGATATTTAACCCATGTTTTCGTCAGAGAAAGCAATCTAAGGTCTGGTTATTCTGCTCATGTCTGTCGTTGAGTGATGCTGCGAGTGTGTCGGAGGGTACTCTCCGGGTTGCAAGAGGCGGTTGAAAAAATACGGACGATGAGCAGAGGGGCGAACAATCAAGGAATGGGCCCTTCTTAAGTATTGAATATGACACCACAGTTCTTTTTTTTGACATGACATGTGACAAACACAGGCTTGCATCAGCATCAGGTTTAACTAAACCCATCTGCTTACAATCGCTAATTACAACCTTATGTGCCATGCGTGCAACCTCGCTTGGGCACAAATAATACCGTCAGTTTGTAATACTTCAGGAACCTTATCACTACCGACAATTTTGACTATTTTTATATATAAAAAAAAAATATATATGTAGTTTTTGCCATGTGCTAGATTAACACCAAATTATTATTATTATTAATATTTATTTATTTAATTTTTTTCTAGTACATTTTCTGACTTTCTTGTTGTCATTTTTAAACTTTGTTAATGGAAGAGCAATCATGGAGTTACAAGCTGCAGTACTGTGACAATGACATATTGTCCACCATTATACTACTGCTACTTTGGCCCTCCACCTTCTACTTTCCTCATATGAAACAATGTATGCAGAATTTTCATTTTCCCATAAAAAAAACTTGTCATACCCTTGTCAATGGACAGCAGCTACCCTGTTATACCTCTACTTTCATAACCCACCCCTCCTCCTCCTCCCCATCTATCAATCCTCCCCACCCATCCACATGGGAAAAATTTCAACCACATCATTGGTAACATCTCCCTTGAAAATAGACGCTTCTCAACTTCCTTAAAACACATCCTGACCTATTGACAAAATTGAACAAGAGGATTTTGGGAAGTTGTTGCAGGTAAAGAAGTTTTGTCACACTCTGTATATGGTAGGATTACCTGTACCACCGAGGATTCTCTGAAGTCAGGCGTAAATAATAACCCAATTAAAATGGCAAAAAGGGATTTCCTACCAACTGCCAAAAATGAGAGTGAATGACATTATTTTCATTTCATCAACTACCGAGCTAGACTTTCTCTCAAGGGTGTAATGATATTTTTGTAGAAGGTAATTGTAGCTTTGAACACAAAATCATAAAGCGGAGCAGATGTTTCAAAAGAAAAAAAAAACTTGTTGGAAACCTTCCTGGCAACCTAGATGTTTTTTGCTATTTTGGATGAAATAAGTGATCAGATGTTTCTCAATTCTTATTCTAACATAACGAGCCATTCTCAGTTAACCTATTTTTAGGTTTTTTGCTTCAGAGTAAACTGTTAGGACATGAAAGTCTAACCCTTAATTTTGCATTTTGTGTGAGGTTTGGCTCTTTCTTAAATTTCTGGATATTTCACTTCGATTCAGGTCATATCTGACAGCAAAAAAATGTCAACAAGTATTAAACAAACTGGTTTGCACAATAAGCAACCACTGGATATTTTGTTGTCTAAAACTGACGACAAAAGATTCCACCCTGAGCCCTACGGCGGACCACTCACCCTAGCAGAATAGTCTACGGTAGCGCCCTTCTGTAGTAGCAAGGTTGCCACGGTGACATGTCCATAATGAGCCGCAATGTGAAGAGGAGTAAATCCACTCTGAAGGAACAAACGAGATCAGACGTTAACGAGAAGATAAATGATGATATGATTTGGAATTATTTTCAACAATTAATCAACGATAACATAACAGATGCTTTGATTTGCTTTGTTAAATAACAATAAACATGCACTCTGCCAGCCCCCACCCCCCCCTCATATTTACCATATCTTACAATATTGTTTGTCCCACAATACAGTCCCTTTAAGTATTAGAGGAATGACCTTAATAGTCAGAATCCTACTCTTAATATGTCATAGCTCAAGAAAAACAGTTGAAAAGTTGAATGCTATGATTTTTTTCTATTGCTATAAGAGTTTTCCAAGAAATTTAACTTACAAAAATGCACTTAAATCATTGGAATACTCCTTTAAGGATTAATTTAACGATGACATCGGCTCCTAAGTGCAGGCCTAAAATGTCAATGTTAATCCATTGCAACATATTAAGTACTAATAACTTAGCCAACATATGCTCATTTACTATCATATAAACAACAGAGCATGGCATTAACACTTTTTGTCCAGGTCGCCAATCCGTAACACATTGTAAAACATGTCATTTTTGAGGCTATAAAAGTCTATAGATTTCTCATTGAGTTGAATGTTACATCTGAGGGCCTGATCTCATGGTCTGTCTGTGTATTAGACTCCAAAGTCCAGTCACTTTAACTGATGAACCTCTCTAAACAACTCTTTAAACAACTCTACTCTAGACTTTGTTTAATGTTAGAGCAATCATAGAGTTACAAGTTGTAGTGCTGTGATAATGGCATATTGTCCACCATTATACTACTGCTACTTTGGCCCTCCCCCTTCTACTTTCCTCATATGAAACAATGTATGCATAATTTTAATTTTTCCATCAAAAAAACTTGTCATACCCTTGTCAATGGACAGTTGTTTAAATGGTCTTCTATCAAAAAATATCAGGGTTAGATAAATACAACCTGGACATGTCAGCAGTGTTTTTTTTTAACCGTCTAAATTATACCACAAACATAATTTTGTGCCGAAAGTCATCCTTTAATGTTAACTATGACCCTGCTTTCTACAGTTCGATAAAGGATAAAACCTGTTATGCACCACCGCTGTGTTGGAAAATGATAGATAAACAGTTGAAGAATAAATATATAATACTTCAAAATCATCTGAAAAGTGCATGAAGAAAACACTCTCAATCATAAACTACAGTTCATTTTTAATAAACGGTTCAAAAATGAACAGATCTGGTATTAAAGAGCGTTCTGCTACTAAGCTATAACGTATCTCTCTCGAATGAGTTTTCATTTTTCGATCTCACGCAAGACTCATCGTGAAAGATTCTTATGAACGACAGTATACAGCAAAATTCATTGGTCTCTGGCAGAGTTCACTCGTGAGACATCCCATAATTGCTGCAGGGTGGTGCCAGCTAGTTACCAAGTCCGACCATGTGTGTCTGGTGTTCACAGTCCACTGATTTTAGATTGAAGGAATTGCCCTTCTCTGTTGAATTGAACTTAGTACCTCAGGGGGTAAACAATATCTAGCAATCTGCACGCAATTTTAAACAGCACAGTATTATTTTTATGGAGTAACTTTAACAGACACTCACACTTGCACACAGGCCATACATGCAATGATGGTATAGGGTTTCATTATTTACTTTTTGATAATTAAGTGGAGACTTTCTGTTGGGATGCCCCAAAATGAAGATAAATTTAGGTAAAAATTTGGATTATTTAACACTTGACTTTTATGACGGTTCTGCTCATGACATGTTACTTATATCTTTGGAAATCCATAATGAGGAATATATACATATATGCAAGCAAAATATAATCAGTAATATGTTTCTACTTTCTCTCTTCTCCTAGAAAGCGTCATATTCTGCTCACGATCTAATGACTAAACATATTTTGTTTTCTGAAATTTTCCTTTTCGAGCTACTGTAGGATTCCAACCTCCCAATAATTAATAATTAGTTCCAGGTTCTGCCTTCTCACCTGTCATGGCCAACAAGAGAGCTTGATTATCGTCAAGTGACCATATGATTTTCTAGGACATGGAAATTATTCAATATTTTCAAAAATAATTTCATTTTCGAATTTAAACCATGCAGCTACCCTCTCTGAAAGTTTCCATGACAACTTTTTTCATGTTAGTAGACTTTTTTTTATTGACTTACCGATATTGCATTTTATCAATTTACCAATATCTTACCAAAGCGACCGTACTTTTATATTGATCTTAATCAATCGATTCAACAGAGAGTGATTGTGGGTTGCTATCAGATCTTATAAACAACTGAATATAGAGCCAAGTATCACGCATACTCAGCTGTGTCCTACAAGTATCAAAGTCAGGCTTTATAATGACAATACTTTCTCTCCTCACCTTGGATGTCACATCCGGGTTGTGTCCGCTCTGTAGGAGGAGAGCGGCGGCTTTGGTGTCGTCCTTTCGAGCAGCGATATGGAGGGCGGGCAGTCTGGTCTTCCCGGCCCGGTCATTTTCCAGGAGCACTGCGACGACTTTGTCGTGTCCTTGTTGCAAGGCAACAGCCAAGGGAGTGAAGCCATCCTGTCGATTCAAAACAAAATTCGGGGGAAATTGATTCTTTGGAATTGAGACGACCGCTCAGGCAGAGGCAAGATATACTCACCTCTCAACTCATTTTCTTTCATTAAACTAAATAAACTCAGCTGACTTGTACTCTGAAGAGAGATAATTTCTCTTCAGTTGAGGGTTTAACGTTATTCAACATTTTAGCAGACTATACCCCCCCCACCCCAATATTAGTTTTGGCAGGGAGTTGTTATGGAATAACAACTCCCTGGTTTTGGCTTCAACCAGGCTGAGAGATGATCTAAATATACCATTCAAACCAGAATGAAAACATTTCATGGTTCCTTGCTGCTGTTCATTAGTTCCATTCATAGGGAAATTTCTAACAAAGCCCTAATACAACAACAGCAATTTATGCACACAAACTTTTGTTGCCAAAGTAATGCTAAGCCCTGATATCAATTGCAACACACATCAGTGTATGAAGACTATCTACCATTATCATCATACCAAGTTTGACGAAATTCCGACTAGTAATAGTAGCCAAGTAATTGCAATTT
>KN889561.1:0-10424 GCA_000934455.1 Apostichopus parvimensis | reverse complement strand
CCCCCACTTTTCATCTCACCAATATAACCACCTCTGCTTGGATGGCAAATGCTACAAATTATTTAAATTTTGTAGACTGTGAAATGTTTAATACTGATAGCCTATAGTGCCATTTGTACAAAAAACAATTTCTTAACATTTTGGCATCGTTAGAGATGTATCGTAACATTCCCCCCCAACCCCACCCCCCCGATTTGGAATGAGTTGCTGGCATATTTCATGTCTCTGTTTGTTTTTCTCCCCCTGGACAGCAAGAACCCTCGTAATTAATGTTTCTTGGAAATTAATTAACGCTTCTTCTCCCTTTCATTCTACCTGAGACTGTACGTTGACATCTGCTCCGTGTTCAATCAGAACTTTCACAATCTCTTCCTGTCCCGCTAGGGCTCCGATATGCAGGGCTGTGTTACCTTTCTGTAAGATTACAGAGTAGAAGAGGAAAAAAAATAAATAAATGAACTTACAAAACAAGTGGCCATCGATATTACAAGCTAGAAATCTCTTTTTGCAATCCAATAATATCAAAAGTTGAAATTTGAAGCTATTTTCGTTGCTGATACATGACTTGAATTTATGAACGATCATTACCAGAAAAGAAATGAAAAGAAATAGAGGAATCTAGGAGTCCTTTTCTGTACCAAGAGGAGATAATGAAGAACAGTGTGTTGAAACCCGAGTAAGCTGGAGCTAACAAATAATCAATATCATGAGCAGGGATGATTTTACCTAGCATATTTTTATTCCGGAAAAATATGGAAAGGGTGTTAAATTGAAAAGAGTGGAAAAAGCCTTCTTTTTTTTCTCCTTGTAGATTCAAGATTCCCAAGATAAAAGCACAAATATGTTACACAAAAATTGGTATTCACACAGAAGGGTACTATGACTGTCTGATTCCCAAGGGTAGGGGAAAATATAGTTTTATGGGAGCATGGCAAAATATATCCCATACTCAAATGAGTTTACTGTAATTACTCTAAATTAGATGGTTGAGTACGACACAAGAACCAATATTAACCTAGATTGCCTGATTAAATATTTTTGTGTATGCGCCTCTAGGTAGTTTCATATATGGAAACCTGATTAGGTGGATATATGATGTGCTATAAAAAGTGCAAACTGCAAAAATAGAATGTGCAAAAAGTTATGGATTCCATGTATTGAATTAGCTTACACAGCTGGCCCTCTGAATTTAATTCTTTGATTAATGTCCGCAAACCCAGACAGCTCACAAAAATGATGAATCCTGTTTCACACAAGGATGGCAAAACTTGCTGTTGTTCAAGTCTCAATTGTTCACAGGATGTTTAATACAAAGAACCTCTGGGCAATGAAACATTGCGATTCGAAAAGGAATCACTAGGTACTCACTAATAAACAGTCATTTTTAGGGAAAAGTAAAAAGCTGCAAGGGTGTCTCAAAGTGGTTTTGATTAGTTGTAAGCTTCAATTGGGAGGTAGTCAACAAAGTTTTGTTAATCAAAACCAACTGAGCCAAATGCAGACAGCTTGTTGAAAGGCTTTAATTTCCTTCTTAATGCACAATATGATCATACCTTGGTGGCAGCATTTACGTTAGCTCCACGCTTCAGCAATTCTGTGACGATGTTAAGATGGCCTTCCTTGGAGCTAAGGTGAAGCGCATTCAGTCCATTCTGTTTAGTACAAGAAAATAAATAATAGAGATATGTGCAATGATGTATACAGAATTACAATATGTATATATATGTGTATATGTGTACTTCTAGGGGTTGAATGTAAACACTTCCAAATGAGAGATTATTTTTTAATTATGATTCTTTTTGGCAGATAGATCAAATGTGATCACTACTAAATGTAAATTTTATCCACTTGGATACATACACACAATTCATATGCACAATCCCTCTTCTTAATTCTCCCGTTTCAACACGTTCCATATCAAAGTTCCACCCATTACCACACAGCTAGCCCTATTACAAGAGACCTGCAAATAAGTTCAGTTTAAATTTGTTTACCAACAAATACTGATTTATCATATATATCTTATTTGGTATGTTAAACAACATTGCTCAATAACAAAATCCATAGAGATCTTAGAAACAACCAAAGAAAATGGGGGGTGGGCAGGGGGTTGTTGAGAGATACCTGAAATCATGATAGGGTATATTAGTCTTAGAAGCAGCTGCGATACTGTACAGAGAGTACCCTAAATCGTTCACACTTTTTACATAAATTATGAAACATGAATATTCATGATGCTAGGAAATCTCAAACCTTCAATTTTATTCGTTTGTAATTTCTGTACAGGTATTTCATTGCCACAGCTGTGATATTTGTACAGCACGTCTACCTTGATCATTTATTCATTCAATACCCCATCAGTTATCAACATCCCTGTTCGCATATATCCATACTAAATGTTCTTCTTGGTGAATGATAAGAGCCAAGGAAATACATTCTTTTATTCATGAAGGTGCGCTTTCCTTCGGATATCCTTAAAATTTGTGTCTTATTGCTGTGATATTTGTGTGATCAACATCAAAATAAATATTCATGATAACAGAAAATTTGATAACACATGGCATCATAATTCCCTATTAACTATTCATAAGATTCCTGATAAAGAAGGTATTTTGCAGCTACTTGAAGTTTTGATATACCTGTATGTGCAGAGACTAAACCATGACCTCTCATAAATGGATAACTGAATACAATCAATGAATATTTATCTTGACCTTTGAACTGTTGAATAATATATAGCGATAAACTACTGTATCATTATCTTCTTAGTCACACAATACCTGAACACTACAGCAGATGTTTGGCAGTTTATAGGCTATGACATATCTGAGACTTGGAAGACATTATAGACAACCATGGCACATATACAGGCAATACAACCATACCATACTACTAAATGGCAATTAAGTAGCATATAATCTTGGTCACAAAGTTGCCCAAACAAAAGTATTGCAGGTATAGTTGAAATATATTAGCTACTGTGTATGTACAGTATATGTAGATTACTATATATATATTGTCAGTAAACACTGCAGGTACTACACACAATAGGATAGACCAGCAACATTTTTGTTCAACTGTCTGAACCTGAATCTAGGTATTTCTATTTTTCCAGGAATGGAGAATTTATCCATGGAAACAGTCATACACCGTTACATGTTTCTGTTAGAGCCTAGAGCTACAGCAACAAACACCTTACAGCACTAATGGGCGAGTTGCTTCACAGGACTACAATGTACACAGTACAAGCCATGCAGATGCTAAAACATTGTTAGCAAAGCATTCCCCCTTGTGTCACCGATAAATGTAATCCCTTAAGTGCTTAATACACATCATGGTTCAAGAATGAAATAAATTTTAATAGTCATAACTAGAGTCACCACAAAATTTTAAGATGCTGAAATTGCTTTCGGGTTTGGCACAAAGTGCTTTCCTGGGGAAAATTGACAAAGTTCAATTAGGCCCTAATCAAACTTTATAGCTCAGTGAGACGAAAATGCAAAGTGTTAACTGTTGAAATACTTGTCCAAGTCGGGACACGAGTGCCCATTTACAGATCACTTTCCGGCATATTTGTGGCTGAGGACAATACTGCGTGATGAGCAAGCTTTCACCCCATGCATTACGAAGGTGACCAGAATTGGACCAAAATTAAGTTTGCACTCAGGGTATAATTTAGTATTGTAGTCTTGCACACATAGCAGATTTGAAGTTTGTCTCTTTATATAGTACTACACATATTTGCACTTGTATAGCAATTTCACCATTTTGCATCTAGCCTTTTCTGGATGGGATGTTGGATAAATTGTTCCCTGATGCTACAAGAGTTGCTGTAATTTTTCAAAAATGCCATCATGGACACTCCAACTCTCCACATAACTTCTCCACATTTGAAGGATAAATATTAGAACATTAAATGACTTATAACTTAGAATTTTAGACAACCAGAACATTTAATGACAACATTATATGACTCGACGAGGGACCAGTTGCTTTGTGAGAGGAATAGAAACAATTGCTGATAATTAAACATGAGTGACCATTTTTGGGGTTACTCACTAGCATATTTGGCGGTCTTACTGATCCTCATCGACATACATGAAGACACTTACATTCGTTCCCTCTCAAACAAGCTTTTAGCAAGAATGCCGACAGACACGGGCTATTAATTATACAAATACCGGGTATTTATGAGGAAAGCATTTCCCTTGGGGCAAACGGTAGAGCTGCTAAATGCACTTTTAAAGCTTATGACTGAAGGGGTCAATTGAGTACACAAAAGAAGGTATTATTTACCAATCTCTAAAAGTTTAAATTACTGATTGGATAAGGTGAGCACTAAGGTCGACCAATTAAACCAGCAAATGCAATTCAGATATGTATTTGATTCTGGGTATGACATGGACACCAAGAGTAGCCACAATATTTTACATAGGTCCTGTTAACATTAGACCACATGCAGTGTTGAACCTCTTGCTCTGTGTTATAATGTTAACACTGATTAGAACCCACAAGTTGAACCCTGCGATAGACTAGGGTCCAGGGGGGATCGCACTCTATGCTCTGTGTTAAATTTGCAATGTTAAAGCAGCTCAGGGTTGACCTGGGATCAGCGGTGACCTTTTACTTCCATTGTTGCTTTGCTACACATACGCAAACTTTGACACGATACTATTAGGCTTGAAGAGGCATCGCTGCTCATCACACGGAATATGGCTTGGCGCCTCCTCCTCCGCTACTACAGTAACCTCAACTTCCTGTTTGGTGATCATGAGCGCGGATGGGCGTTGATACCGAGCATGGGATCTAATGTACTGTAAACGTGCAGGGGTTAAAAATCAATCTAATACCGAACATCGAGCACGGAGTCTGATCCATAATGTAAACATGCCCGAAGATAGCGACCCATTACCAGATAGCCTTCCCTTGTATGATCACCAAACACTTCTCTTATAACTCTATCGCAGGCTACGCTCCATACTTTAGCAACTTGAAGCTTCACTGCTTTACATTATGTCCGAAAATTTAATAATTTAGGGATTATATTTATTTATTATTAACTATGCCATCAATCACAGGATATGCTTTTATTTTGTTTCTGTCAATTTAAATCTAACTAGAAAAGTTTTAACAAATGTCAATGGTGTAATGTCTGTCTTCATTTCATTTCAACTCGAAAAAGACATTTCTCAGAAAATTGAAGCATAACTGTAATCTATAAATCCCTTTCTTTTCTTGCATGCAAATATACATAAATTAACAACATTATAAAATAGTCCCATTCATTCTGCCTTGGGTTTTCTTGAATTTCCACAAACTTTGTAATAGATTTTTGTTTTTCACTAAAAGACATTATGTGGTTATCGATTACTGTGTGCAGGATTCAATGTCAGTGCATTCCCCATTTATTGTGATTCTTGAACCTACGTACCCTGAATCTATACTCTCTTGGAGTTCTTTGGCAATTACCTTTAAGATTTCTTGGAGAAAGCTCTCCAGCGATCCCCGTCCTACATTTATATCGAAGGTCAAGATACGATTCAATGCTGATTTTGAAAGCCTCGCAGCTGGGAACTGCCATGGATGGAGGCATTCTCGCATCATTATATTAAAGGTTATTAGCAAAATGGAAAAATATGGATTACTATAATAATCGACACCATCAGTGACAAGGACTTGCAAACCAGAGGTATTTTTGATATCTTTCAAAAGTTATCTAAAACTATCCCCAGTTTAACTGAAAATGAGATTTTGAAA
Organism: Apostichopus parvimensis; assembly: GCA_000934455.1. NCBI lineage: Eukaryota > Metazoa > Echinodermata > Holothuroidea > Aspidochirotida > Stichopodidae > Apostichopus > Apostichopus parvimensis. Next base: position 4,667 of record KN889561.1, on the reverse strand, counting down.
GTTTCAAACACGTTCTTCTTCTTCTTCTTTACTCGAAATGAAATTAACTACATTCAAGCCGATGAAATATTACGTCGGGGAGCATCGAAATGCGACCAACATTGAAGCACGAAGCATGCTTAAGAAATGGTTTCGGAATGAGTTTTGTAGCTGTTAGCCATTTCCAATAGTTCCATTCACTGAAAACATATTTCTCAAAGATTAACCTATTTCCTCTAATATAAGCTTGGTTTCCATGACAACTACAATTCCTGAAGTAGGGAGATCTGCCTTCAAGGCCTCCATTGAATTTCATGAGGCAGATTAGCACCAAAGAAAGGAGTTAAAAATAGTCATCATTACTGATAGTTACTCTCCCTTCACGCGAGTTGCCTCACAAATTTCTGAACGTTCTGACAATGGACAAGCTTGATCACAGGATTCCTGTGAATCTATCTAATTCATAGTTTAAAGGGATGGAGTAAAGATTTCAAGGAGCCAAAAATAAATAAAGAAAAAAGCAAGAAAATGTATATATACCCCCCAAACAAATGTGTCCAAGTTGGCTTTGAAACAACACTCTCTATTGAATAATGTAGATATCAGGTGGTAATTGGATTATAACTGTCGTTAATAATCGACTCCACTCATATTTAAGTAAATGATAACGATGAAAGACTGGCTGGGCAATTATAAATAAGGAGAATATCAAGGATAATCGAACCAGTGCTCTTAGGAATACAAACAAGCCCTGTGCTCTACCAACTGAGCAATGCAGCCCCTTAGTTACTGGGGATTCCTACATGAACATTTCTCTGTTGGGGGCAGGGGGGGGGCCAGTCAGAAGCCATGTGACAGTATACCTTGCAAACCTTGTAACCGGGGATCAAGCCCTGTTTATTGGATATAAAGCACAGACGGTGGCAGGGAATGGAAGGGATTTCAAGAAAAATTCAGCCTTTTTTAATGTTTATCTACTTGAATGAAATAATGAACAAAACGGGAAACTGAAAGAGGAAATAAACAATACTTTGAATGAGTAAGGGTAAAATAGTTGTGACTAGAAACAAGATTCAACCGAGTGACCTCTGGGTTGCAGTAATCTACTTATTAGGATCAGAAGAACTGTCAACAGATTTAGTATACAACAAATAGCCTATAATTTAATTAATGTCTGGAAGATGACATAGCTTAGTGACTCAGAATGATGATAAGTTTCATCCCATAAAGCAAAGTACTGCTTAGATACAAAGAACCATTATATAATGGTCACTTCCTCCTGCTAGAAGTATTCTGTGTCATGTTTACAAATTCAGTTTGACAACATTGCTGCAGGCACTGTGTTTCAGTATCAGCACCTGCGCTATGAGGGATATAGATGGATAATCTGTAATTACTATGTCCCCCCCCCGCATCCTTGTCCTTCCACCACACTCTTTTCCTACTCTTCCTTGTTGACAGGACAACTTTAATAAATACCTATAATAAGCCTGGGTCTATACACATTTTAGTGCAAGTTCACATGAATATGACTTGTTTTGACTCCTCTCTCACAAACAAAATGATTAAGTTTACAAAGTTCGTCCCATTTCTCCTCTTCCTCCTCCTCATCATCACCCTCCAACCTCCCAACACCCCACACCCTGCTCTGCTCCCCCACCTCCCACCCTCTTCAATACCAACAATATTTTGTTTAATACTTCAAAGATTTCAGGGCATGTTAAAGATCCACTGAGGGTTGACAACTATCACAAATTTATATTTAAAAAAAATAATTTTTTGAGAAATGAGCAACTTGGAATCATCAATTTAGTATGTAGATATATACCCTGAATATGCTTTCTCTGTTGAAAGAGAAGACCAAACTACTTTGTATATATCCATGCAAACAGAAACAGAACGGTCACCAAGGGGGAGAGTGGGGTTTGGGAAAGATTAGCAAAAGAAGTCTTGATAGAAAAATGTCTCAATAAAGAAGGCTTTAAGAAAGACAAAAATATCTATATGTATATATATCAAACCTCATAATAACAACCATGAAACAATCCCTTCATTAGTTGATGAAATATCTGATCCAGGGTCTGTTGTTGCTCAACCGTACTGAGGCTCCTTAAATATCGAGCACGTAACTCCGTCTGGGTCGTAGGAAAATAAGTCTTGGTCGTACAAGTAGCCATCATCGTACAAATTATGATCCAAACTTTCCAACAAAAAAATTATATACCGTACCGCTTCGAACCAGAGCGTGCCGCAAAACTAAATATCAACCAGACAACAAGACGAAGATGGAAAATGACGGCAGATACCAAAGGTGAATTTCTTCCTCTTTGATCGTGACAGGTGGCCGACGACGTTGCAGGAAATTAAATGAGTTTGCGTATGTAAAAAGATACCACAGTGGCTATGAATTTTAATAGCAAATTTTGGGTCACTTTCATCTCCCAAATGATTTCAGACTTTCAACTGATCCTCTCTAATCAGAGAAATTCTATGTTTGTCTTCCAAATTGCTGTGAAGTGCACGGCAAACTTTTCGAATCAAATCAAAAGTTGACTTTCCTGATGAAATCGTGGGTATACTTCCAACGACCGCTGTTTAAATGTCTCTATCCAAAATTTTATCGGGCAACAACTCCAAACGTCAAGACCTATATGAAGCTCTTTTTTTTTTTAACCTATTGAATGATATTACATAGGCCGGTGCACGGATAGTCGATGTTTACCAGGCCTCCGCATTACAGCCAACTTAGCTGTGCAATGAGCAACCGCTTATGGTATTAACGAAGCCACTTGGCAGGGTTAATCAATACTATGCACATGGCTCTATTTCCATTCTCCTTCGCTTTGCTCGAGACGAATACGGGTCCTTCTGGTCAATATTCCACTCTTGTTTACCGTACGCAGAGGTAAATAATCAAGATGGCAGCGAGGGGGTCGCAAAAACTACAACTGATAGTGATTCCTGGTAAAAGTTCAAGACAAAATTGAAACAGGGAACCAATTAGACGGAAAAAAATTGAATGCCTGGAGCCAGAGAAATGAGAAAACAGACATGGAAACGAAAACCAACGAGAGAGAGAAACGTGTTTCTGGATAAAGCGAGCTTTTCACGTGGAAATTTGACTCGCTTACTCGGACCCTAGTCTGAGGGAGGAGGGAAACAGATTGGTCTGGGGATGAATTAGGAAGACACCAGAGAAGATTAGCACTATGGCCTTACATATGAGGAGGCCAAATTTCCGAGATGCCAACGTGAAAAAAAAGATTCACCGAGAATGCGACGGAAAATGATTGATTGCTCTTCTTTAACGTAGTTACGGGATGAGATTCACTTTCTCGTTTCATTCATTGAGTGATCGACGTGAGAATACTGTCCGCTTGGAATTTCGAAATCTCGATTGCTGGCAATTTGCTTGTACCTACATGAATTCCTCTCCACAGAGCTATGCAAAGCAAGAGATATATTTCATATCTAAAATATGCTTAAAATGAGATCATCATCCACCAAAGAAGCCCGAGATAACTTCGCTGTTGAGTCCTGTTGCTAATTCTGAACACAGACGTGACGGTAACCAAGGTGACAGTAGGTGTCCCAATACTTATACTGAAATGTTCTTTTCCATAGTTTAGCCACACAAAAACGGCACCCCAAGAAAAAAAAAATCTTTTTCAATTATGTCCGCTTCAACTTTAAAAATTTTTGCACAACCTCAACTGGCTCTCTTCCACAATCAGTCTCACTAGATAGGGTAATACTTTCCAAACTGCTATAAGAGAGTTGCTCCTTGCCTTTGCGTATATTATCGGCCCTCCGGGGAATGCTGACTGAAGGCACACACACACAACTCTGGGTCTCTTTTGATGTTGCAGCTAGAGTGATTGCCAAGCACGCCGACAAGGAAAATAACCACTTAACTAGCAGGTTGTCTTTGGTAACCTTTAAAGATCGAGCATTAAATCTGTACAATTTTTACATCCTTACTTCTCTGTCCTTTGCATATAAATTAATCTTCCTGTTTCGCCAACTTTTAATCAGGAATTTCCCATGTAAACATCCACATTAATTGGGTAGGTTCTATCTGCTTCGGAAGGAAGTGCTATAAACCACCGCAAATATTCTTGCCTTACTTTTGTACACAGGGCACTTCCTATTGAAAGAATTTCAAATTTGGGACAAGCGGGAAAACTTTTCAAAATGTATCATTTCTATTAATCAGTCATCAGAGCCATTCCCTCCGCCCCCACCCCCCCCCTCCTACAAAGGAGTAACACCTTTCACCAATGAGACGAGACAAAAATCTAAAAGGCCGTGTCTACATTTATGGATCAGACCCCCCACTCTGTGGTGTTCAGCATCAAATTGTTTAAACTCCCACACATTTACACTCCTAGACTTAACGCTCAGCGATCACCAAACAGGAAGTTGAGGTCTCTTTACTAGAAGAAAAGGTGGGAAACCATAAGATGTGGTGATGTGAAGTGCTGCTAATTAGAAATGCCTATTATTATTGTTTCACATTACTCGCATAACAATGAACAGTGGAAGTTAAGATCACTGCTGATCCCTGCATGGTAAACACCGAGCTGGGTTTACATTTTTTTATTTTTTTTAATCGGCAGTTATTTTTATGATGCGGCGACCACAAATGTGGAAGAAACTTGCAAGGGCTTATTGATTACAACTTACAC
>KN889560.1:16981-28694 GCA_000934455.1 Apostichopus parvimensis | reverse complement strand
GCTGTACCAGGAGTAACATTTAAACATTGATAACATGTACATTCATCAAATATGACATATGAAATCATCAAATAATGGAAGGAATGTTCAACCAAGCGAATTAAAAATGTAAACTTACCAAATAGAGAACTCTAAATGTATGTCCCGTGAGTTTGGCTACTTGAACCAACGATGGATACTTCCATACTAAGATCTGGTTCTGAGAGTAACCATGGGTACTGACCTGCATTGACGAAGTATAAAAGAAAGAGCATGCCACATTCGTAAAGTTTGACTCAGTTTTCTAAAATTCTACAAGAAAGCATTAATCGCTGCTACTCAAAACTTCACCAAACGACTTGACAGACGCCAAATGACACCAAACCAGTGACGTTCACCAAACGACTCCCAGAGCATTAAGGCAAGGGCATCATAACCATCACTGACACAAATCGGCATTAAAGAGATGGATTCACATGAATGTGACCGCCTATTAACGAACATAGCACACATCGTATAGATTGGAAGTCAACCACTAGAACAACCTTCAATTTCTTATTTAGCTTTCCCTGTTGTAACAGTCATTCCTTACTCTATTAAAAGCTAAGTCTAGATGTAAAATTGAAATTTGTCTAATGAAAAGAAGAAGACATTTAAAATGAGAATTCCGGTGAAATTTGTATACAATTCTTTACATTGGCTTTTGTAAGATATTAAATGGTAGAAATTCTCCCAGTTTATACCGTGAGTCAACTGGAAGCAAACAGGTGTGATGTCATAGTTACACCTTTACAGCAAAATGCTTTTCTTTTCTGTAATTTATGCACTTTATTGTATGGGTCATATTCCAATGTTGGATTGGATACATTACGATACGTATACGATTGGATACGATACAATACTATACAGTATACTATACAATATACGATACGTATACGATACAATACGATATATTATACAATATACCATACGTATACGATCGTATACGGATACGTATATGATACGATTGGATACGATATCCAATCTTGGATCTTGGATTGAATACAGTGCAAATTTGCTTCAGGGGATGTGCAGTTATCAATACCCATGGCTGTCTATATTCAATAATTTATTTATGCATTCATGCATATTGTGCAATGTTGCAATATAATGCAATATTTTGTATTGTGCAATATTGCAATATAATGCATAATGCTTATTGTGACTCATATCGTTAATGCATCAATGACGAAGATTTTACAGAGAAAAAAAAACAACAAAACAAAACAAAAATTGTCAGTGTGTAACTATTACATCACACATGTTTCACTTTTGGTACTACAAAATGTCAGCTTCAAAATGTTGTTGATTACCTTGAGTATGATACAGAGGAATTGAATGCAAATTTCACCAAGCATTTATTTGCTAGCAGATAAATAATTCCCTGCTACTGTCGTGTAAGTCCTCTACAAGCTGATGAAGTAGAAAGACCTAAAGAATCTACTCACCAATTCATTGTCATGCTTCGACCAGGCTAAATTGCACACTTGTGATCCTGTGTCCACTGCATTCAGAGTCTGCCCCGTCAGGGTGTTCCAGAAACGGATATATTTATCCGCCGTTCCACCCCCCGAGGCGAGCAGGCCATGCTGGTGCGGAGACCAGGCAATGGCCTTCACCGCAGCCGTGTGATCGGAATATTGCTGGATGGGGAAGTTACTGGAATGGCTCCAGACAAATAGCTGATGAGAAGAAAAAAAGAAACAATTGCTGGGAAATGCAGGGCTGAAAATTGTTTTTTCTTCAAATAGAATTAAAAGCTAGCAGACATATAATGTATAAACCCAAGCCTTGCTATTTGAATTGCTGCATATACTAATTTCAATATCAAAATGTTACATCTCAAGAAATTCACTCTTTTATTCATGAAAAAGAAACTGCTCAGTAGTAAAATAGCCGGAAAGTAAATTGGCAAACAAACCCACGTTCTGACTGTTTCTTTAAACACCGTACAAGTCACGAGAAACAGGTCCTAAACTTTTGTAGTTTTCAACTGACCTATTAAAGTACTCAATAATAATCTATAAACAAAGGATTATGTGAATATTAACCATTAGAATTATTCAAGACATAGCTGACTCATCATTTAATTTTCCACTTAATGGAGCTTACATACCTACAACAATGAAGAAGAAAAATCTACCCTAAAAAACCCAAAAAGAAAACCCCAAAAAGAAGAAAGAAAGAAACCAGCCATTTTGTTCATCTATCACTATTTTTCATTTACAGCAACTTCCGCCTTTTCTGTTTCGTCTCAGACGATAATTTTGAGGCCTGTTGATCCAATCAAATGCCATCTTACCAGGGGTGGGGGGAGGGGGGTGCGGTTACATAATTCTGACAATGACTGGGACCTGTCTACAACTTACCTTATTGTCATTACCACCAGATGCTAGATACTGATGGTCGGGTGACCATTTTAAGCCGCAGACTTCTTGCCGATGACCGGTTAGACTCCTGACAGAGGATGGGCTGGCACTACGACTGTCCCTCTGAAGAATCATTCTGTCCCTGCTTCCAGAGCAGATTGAGTCACCATTCCAAGCTAGAGCGCCTAGAGAGGGGTAGTCAAGAAAATATAGACCTCAACTATGGTTGGTCACTTATAGATCTCTCCTTTAACATAGATGCAACGCTGCTCTTGGTTCATGGACAGAGGTATGTAAATTTTTTGGGGGGGCATAAAAAAAAAAATTGACCATTGTTCACTTTGGAAATGTGTTTATTATATTTAAGATCTAAATGAATCTTTTAAATCATTTAACCTTTTTCCTTTGTTTCTTTGTTTATAAGGTTTTTAGCTTTTAGCAGGATACCAGTGTCTATTATAATAAGGTTAGCCTGCTTGATGTGTAGGCTTTTTCAAATAACAAACTAATGATATGCTACCTAACTTGTAAAGGAAAAACTAATGACAAATAGGAAACTATTATTCAGTGCCAGAAAGAAGATTTGAATGTCTCTAAACCAATAAGTGAGTTTACTACTGACAATATAAATGCAACGCTACAAACTATGTATGCCCCTGTACACACGGTAAGCACATATATATATATCTGTTTGAAGATATGAACTAACGTGGATACACTGCTCAAAGTGTACTCAATATTAAACTCCATTCTCAAGATAACCAAGATATTACATGCAACAATCAATGTCGAGTCGGATGGACACCTACCTACTCTGGCCGAGTGACCTTCCAATGTGACCAACTTTTTTTGGGAACTGGCGTCCCATATCTGTACTAAGCCTTTGTGAGTACCCACAGCGACTTGGAGGCCCTGCACCGTGAAGAACAGTCCAAAGTTACAAGTCGATACAGTACATTGTAATTTGCTACAACATCAATTCCTATAAGGCCACCAAAAAATTCTAATGTTTTCCCAGAGAAGAGGAATTGTAAAATTTTGCAAAGTTGATTAGACTTTACCAGTAATGCAGTAAGCTGTGATGTTACTGCTTCTTAAATAAGGCGATATACTGTACAGTACTGTACGCTAACCTGCACTGAACTAATGCACACTGGAGGTAAAATATTCAATGTCCACAGTTAACCTTGATATGTTAAGGAATATTATGCTCTCAAAATTCAAAACTACTCTATTCCGTTTCACAATGAATACTTCCAAAACTTGAGTACCACCAGAACAGCAAGCAGAAATCATGTCAGGAACTTTGTTTTATCAATTGACAAACTGATGGCCATCAAAAAGGCATTTTTTAAATACTTCTTACATGACCCAAATTACATCCTTTCAACTCCTCTGTATACCTTGTATACTGACAACATGGCATAGAATTTGGATAGAGTTACTTCTGCTTAAAAATACACTTGTCTTTGGATTTGGTACTCTTCTTACTACTAGACTGTTTTAAAAGACCATCACTGAAACAACATGGCATAGAATTGAATAGAGTTACTTCTGCCCATATATAAATCACCACTTGTCTAAGTTGTATTGGGTACTACTCTCCTTGCTACTTGACAGGTTTACATAGAATACTTGCCCTTTCATTCCAAGCTACAGATGTGACTGAATCATTATCCACAGCGAGGTCGCAGAGTCTGGTCACCTGGTGGAGACGAATAAATAATTTAAACCGATAAATAAAACTATATACAAAGCCAAAGCATTGTGAATGTGGGATCTCAAAAATATCTGAGATTAGTGGTTTTACTGACAACATGATTGAACAAACATACAGCTTGTGAACCGTTGCAAGCAGTCCAGCCATCACAGTGCATGTCGATTTGCCGCCACTAAGAACAGAACTGTTGCAATTTATTAAATGATGGATACAAAAATACCCCAGAGACATACACAGGTACCTGGACCCCAACGCTGATCAAACAAAGCACACAACTATAAACTGATACATGTTTACTCACATGACTGGTACAAGCACTCCAGAGGTACACACAGGTACCAAGACCAACGCTGAGTATATTTGTCGAGGACCAGTCGACCAGGTTCAGGTAAAAATCGTCTTGGAGTTCGGGGGCATCCAGGACTTTGAACGGTATCTTGGATATCTTTCTCATTGGTTTCCGTGGAGACCGCAACAATTTTTGGCTGCAATGGGTCAGATTGGAAATGTACTTAAAAAAAAAAATACAAACTTGCAAGCAGGAAACTTCATAAACTAAACCTCAACAAATTGGAATAAAAAAACTGTCTGACATAAAAAGATGTGACCAAAATTCTCCTTTTCTCTGTATCTTTGGCTACACAATATTTAACAAACCTTACCTTTGACATAAGTGAAACATATTAATTTTTACGACCTTTTCTTAAATTTGATTAGGTGAAAGACTTGCATTGCTATGGTTTTATTTTGATCGATAACATTTCCAGAGCTATTGCTTAGTCAACTTTTACATTAACATTAGCAAAGGTTTTCGGTTTCATCCTTAGTTTACCAATATACTGTGTCACCTGTCGTTAGTTTAATATTACCTCCTACAGTTTCAGTTTCCTTTATTCCAGTATAATTAGCATAAAATATATTTAAAAAAATAGGAGAGTATAAAAAGTTATGATACAAAACTTAAAATAAAAAGAAAGCGATTAAAGACATTTAAAAGGTAACACAATCAACAGTTTTTTTGAAAGGAAATATCAAAAAGGAAACATTAAATCAAATTATTTAAAATTCCATTTTGAATAAAAATAGATGCTCTGCTATGACTTTTTTTAAATTTGAACCCTATATTTTGGTTTTATTGCACGATTTTGTAAATTATTGTTAGTTTGTAGACAAAGAGAGTTGAGTTCTTTATAAGAGGGTGTTTACTATCCTTATGAATGTTCTTGGTGAGTCTGATAAATTCACTTTTAGCTGCACCTTTGACCTTATCAGTAATGCTCTTACAGTCCAACTTACAAATCTTAGCACAATACTTTCAGAAAGTGGTTAGTGGTTACCAAGTGGTTAGTGGTTACCAAGTGGTTACTCTTTCACCAATGAATCACTCACCTGTCCTTCCCCACTGGTGATAACGAATATGGTTCTTGGTCTTGTCCTATTGCTAAAGATGGACGTTGGGTCTTTACACTATAGGTGAAGAGATTCCGCTTGGCTTTCTGTAGACTGACCATACGTCTGTCTTCACACTGGGGATCCTTAACGGTGGATATTTCAGCACCTAATAGTTCATTCTGTAGTAGGCAGTGATAGGCCAGCATATCTACAAACATAGAGAAATAATGTACGCTGTAGACCTATGTGGGCGATAACTTCCAACGCACAGACGATCAATTCGATTGCATTGAGGAATGAAAAGGCCAGCATATCTTTTAACAGAACTTGTAATGCAAACTGTAGACCAATGTGGGCGATAACTTACAACGCAGAGACTACCAATTCGATTGCTTTGAGGAATGAAAAGGCCAGCATATCTTTTAACAGAATTTGTAATGTTAACTGTAGACCAATGTGGGCGATAACTTCCAAGGCACAGACTATCAATTTGATCGCATTGAGTAATGTAAAGACCAGTATATCTATTAACAGAACTTGTAATGTAAACTGTAGACCAATGTGGGCGATAACTCTCCACGCACAGACGATCAATTCGATTAAATTGAGGAATGAAAAGGCCAGTATATCTATTAACAGAATTTGTAATGTAAACTGTAGACCAATGTAGGCGATAACTTCCCACGCACAGACGATCAATTCGATTAAATTGAGGAATGAGAAGGCCAGTATATCTATTAACAGAATTTGTAATGTAAACTGTAGACCAATGTGGGCGATAACTTCCCAAGCACAGTTGATTAATTTGATTGCTTTGAGGAATGTAAAGGCCAGCATATCTATTAACACAACTTGGAATGAAAACTGTAGACCAATGTGGGTGATAACTTCCAAGGCACAGACTATCAATTTATCTTTCTATGGGGTGGTAGACCAGCATTTCTTTAAGCATAGAGACATACAGTACAACTGTAACACTCACATGGGAAATAACTTCTAACTTTCCAATATAGAGATGATCAATTTGATTTCAGTGTACAGTTTGATAGGCCAGCATATCTTTAGAATATGTAATGTAAACTTAAACAATATGACAGCAATAAGAACAATAGTAAACTAAAAATGTAAATTTAGAAAACAATCATTTACCTTCTCCTGTTTCTGCTCCTTCTCTCTCCTTCTTGGTCGCCGAGCTGCTCACATCTTCCTTCTTGGTGGGAGAATCAAACTTGGTATGCCAAGAGGAACCAGCTCGGCTCGGTATAAAGCGATCTCCGTATTGTTCTTTGCAAGGAGATGCCGCCTTGCCAGGTGTCATGGTCTACAAATAAAGATCAAAGATTTAGCACCAGCTCAAACAAACAAGCAGTCTTTCACTTCAAGAAATAGTAAATATGATAGTAAATGGGACCAATAAAGATGTATTGCATACTACACAATGTACTGTTTTAAATATAATTTTTTTATATCTGTTTAAATTGTAATTTTTGGATAATATAACTGTTTTTATTTTTTTAAAAACTGTTTTAAAGTTTTGTTTTTGTTTACTGTTTTAAATTGTATTTTTATATTTATATTTTTTATTTTTGTTTATTGAATTTTTTTGGGGCTGTTTTTTGGGGTTTCCTCTGTAAATCACTTTGAAGCTTTTGCATATTGCGCTATAAATGTTGTTTATTCTTATTATTATTGCCTTCAAACAGAAACATTTGTGAATGAACAAACAGGTACAAAAATAATTTTCATTAATACTAAAAACAAAAGAAGCAAGTTTCAATGGTGTTCCAGTTTCTGTTTTAAAGTATCAATTGCAACTCCTATAAATCACGAATCTTGGAGTAGGATTTGAGTCAAGCCTTTCCATTCCAATAAAGCTGTACAGCACATTCGGAATTTAACTGAATAATTAACTACTGTAATAGGAAGGCTTTTCATTCAAACCTCAGCTGCAAAATAACCCAGCTTCACTGGCTACCAGTCGATTCCATTTATTAGTTCCTCCTTTATTTCTGTGACTGTACTACAGGTCACTTTTTATTCAGGCCTTTTCTTATATTGTAGATGTGATTTTCAAGTTTTTTAGATCATTGCTGTGCTATGTCGTACCTTTGGCTACACGAAAAAGGTAAAACTCACCTTCAGATCTAAGTTAAACTAAATGAATTTTATGACCAATTAGGCCTACTGAATTTGATTAGTTCATAGACTTTCATTGGTTTGGTTTATTGTTGATCAATAAAATTGCAGGTTTTTTCAACTCCCTTTTAAAGCAGGTATGAAGCAAAAAATCAATTTGATTTTAATACCATCATATTCCTAAGGAATACACTCATCAGGGGGCCGTGTCATTCTGCCATCGGTACATTCCCCCATAGAAACTGTGCTCTTCCCGCCATAAAAAAGTACCATTCCGCCATGTTACTCCGATGGCGGTAAAGCACTTTTGTATGGCAGAAAGAGCAAATTATTGTGGGTGCACTGTAGGCCTATATGTACTGTATATTGCTTCGCTTCACACTTCATAGGCACGCAAGATCCAACAAATTGTTCATTTAGATCAACAATCAGAATCGGTCTTTTTAGTAAACAATCAACCTAAATTAATTTGATTTATTTAACCAACTATGTTATATATGTGAAGACAGTGTATCAACTCTTACGAACTTACAATTAAAACTATTCAATCAACATGTACATAAAAGACTGTGTATCTATTCCCCAATCTTGTCTTAACTACAATTCATTCTATCCAGCAAACCGTCACATTTGAAGACGGTGTACCTATCCTTCCACGCGAATGCAAAAAAGTTTCACCCATACATTCCTGTGTAAATTCCATTCCTAAAATATACCTTTCCTCCATAGGTTTCGAGGAAAGGATCGATACCTATGGCAGAACGGCACTGGTACCCAATCATCAGTATCATCATATTTCCATCTGTATCAAGAAAATTCTGTTTCTATTATTAATTGTGCCAAGAAATACACAAATAGTACCTTAACAATCGTAGAACCAACTGGGCTTTGTCCATTAAGTTGCCTTAAAAGCCTCTTTTCAAATTCTTGGTCCATCTTGTATTTGCAGGATAACTGTGGTGATAGTGAAGAAAACCTTTGTCGATGTTCTAGCCTACACCATCATAACTTGAGAAAGTAATTCCTCAAAGCAAAGAAAACTTCCCTTGATTTCTGTAGAGAGAAATTTGAATAAAGAAGAGCAAGGTCAATTAATTGAATTAATACATGTAATCAATCATAGCAAACTTGTAAAACTAACTGCAGTAGTCTAGCCTTACGTTAGCAAACGCCTGAGCTAGGTTGGGTAGGCCTATAGCCTAATGTTAACTGTAAACGCCAAAACATAACGCCTTAGCATTAGGCCTAACGCTTACGCTAGGCCAATGCGATAAGTTTACAAAATTACCTTAAACTCAGAGGTTTTCCTTGGCTTTCATGAAATGCAACCAACGGTAATTTCGAAATCTTAATAATTTTACCTTCTACCGGAACCTCTGTCATGAGAAGTCCGTTGCGCTAGCAAAATCACTGCACATGCCCGGACATGTTCGGTTATTGTTTACCTACGAATAACAAATGTCTTATTTTAATTTAACTCAAAATTGTTTACGATGGCGGTCTTGCAAACACGAAGAGTATTATCGTTAGTAAATGTAGAGGGCGCTATTAAAGAACCGAAAATAAGAACGAAACTTGTTGCTATGGTGATGATACAAATGTTTACGGAAGTAACTATTTTTGCGCAGTAGATCGAACTGTTCAGACCCTATTCACACACTTGATAGACCACAAGTGCTCAAAGCTTAGACAAATTTCCTCGTTGACGTTCCAATTCTGTCACTTATTTCATTCTGATTTTCACTTTTTGCAGTCAGCGTGCATCGTGAGAAGTTTTGAAATTCCTGTTCGTTCAACTTTATTTTCTCATTTTACCGGCAAAAACAATTCATCACAGTCACACCTTGTGTACAGTAGCCTAACTTCCTAGCCTAAGTAATATTAAATCAAGAATGGCAACACCAGCAGCAAACACCAAAGGCGAGAAGGAGCCAGTGAATATAGTTCATCAAAATGCTATCCTTTGTGAAACCATCAAGAAGGAAAATCAATGCCAAAGACTTTATACAAACTATGGTGTCAATCCTTTCAAGAAAAGTAAGTTTAGTTATATTAGGCTCACATACCATTAATGATAGGCTAGCTTACTCCAAGTTGAAGCATTCATTATTGGGCCATTTTTTCCTGACACTTTAAATCCAGGCTACTAACTAAAGTAGTTCTAGGCCCATGGATAGCCCACGTGGCACTTTCCATGAAAAGTGAAAAAGAGATGCTAGCAGCAAGTAATTCCTATTGGACATTACTGGGTAGGTCTAATAATAAAATATAATGTTATGCCTATTTTATTTTCTCGGATTCTGTCTAAGTGAATTGATCTAAAGGTGTTTGTAGCAATAAATTTTCATATGGGAGGAAATTTGAAGACAATCCCATTAATGCTACTATGTGGGTTATTTCACATCTTTCATTTAGCCTACACAATTTCATAGATGGATTCATCAGACTTCACCACTATGACAGTATGAGGTTCGACCTACTGTATACTTGTAGAGATCTCAAAGCAACAAATTTTCTATGTAACATTCCACATGGATTAAAACAGCTGTGTGATACCATTAAATGTATGGTGTCATTCATGAAAGTTCCTCACAATACAAACTCAAATGATGTTACCTTTTTTTTTCTTTTTCTTTTTCACTGTTCCCTGAACTGTAAGAGTGATTTCTGTCGCTGTGTAGACTAAAATTGCATTGGAGCAAGTGGTTACAAGTTGACTTTTCAAATGCAAAGATTGTGTTCAACTTTTCTTTTTCTTTACCATTTAGTGTACACATTAACAGGGAAACCCAACTCACAGCATGATTCTGATGAAGGAGAAGAAGATGGTAAGTTTTTAGAAACCTTTACTACTCTTTTGTATTTAATTCTCTGATTGAAAAGAATATATTGACTACTAAAAGTCCATTTTTTTAAAGCTCTTATTATATATGGTTGAATTTAAGTGATCATGTCATAGCGACTACTACAAATTGCCATCTGTAAGCCCTTTCACTATTATGTGTTGCCGGTCAAGATTGTCTGTTACTAAAGGCAACAACTGTCATGCCCCTTTATTTGAGTTGCAGTGTGTGCCCGCATTATTGTGGTCATGAAGCATCATCATCAAATTCACTCAGAAGTCAGAACTCTAAAACGGTTAAAAACTAAAGAAACTGCAGGAAACATAAAGTTCAGATAAATGTTTTACAAACGCCAATGGAAATGAATTGTTCTTGTTCTCTATCAGTAGTCTTACATCTGAGCAAACTTCATTGCTCTGATAGATTTTTGTAACAAGATTGTGCTTAAAGTTCTTTTCTTTTTCATTCCTTTTCCAGAATATTTCCTGGAAATAATCAAGAGATCTTACCAAGAGCCTGAAAAGAAATATGAATTTCCACAAACAGAAGCCCAGGAAGTTGGCTGGTTTAATAAACCTTTGGTAAGTCATTAACTTTTTTGAGTAATATCAGTTTGTTTCTTGTACCCAAAGCTTTAGTCTGTGGTATACATAAGTTAGATCACGTAGAGTGCAAAACTGGCATATGAACACCGAAGGGTATGGAAAAAGTAAAAATAATAAAATTGTCAATATAAGTTTTGTAGTCTGTACCAAGGGGACATAATCAGTGGAGAGGGGGGGGGGGGGGGTAGGGGATCATCCACCAATCCACTTTTTGGTCATACAAGTACCCTTTTGTTGAAAACATTCAAATACTGGAATTGTGGTGCAGAATACACAGAAAATCCAGTTTCATCAAACATTTTTTAGTAAGTTCTGAGTTTTACCCTACAAATGAGTGTTGCATTTTCTTACAAGCAAACCCTTGAAAAAGACAAAGATTACAAATAAAGTCCAATGGTGGAATAAAAATATAATAAGTAAACAATTTTAAATTTGCTGTAAACTTGATTTTCGTTACCATTATCATAATTATAGTACCATTAGTAGACAATATCTGTGGTGATTTGGATATTGTCTCAAGAGAAACTTTCTTAACTTAAATTTTTCCTCCCCTCATTTTGAACAGTTACCACAAGATAGAAGTGACAGGAGATTAATGCACCCTCGTAAAAACACCGAGATTACAAAATA